>AWOL01S0012109.1:10284-27517 GCA_000715115.1 Nicotiana otophora | reverse complement strand
GTAACATGTTTTGAATACATAATTCTCGACACTTTGCTTATTCGGGACAATCAAATTTATTGGGAACATCTCGGAATGTAGAATAAGGAACTTGAGACAACCATACTTGAAACTCACGGGAACATCGTGGAATTTAATTCTAAGAGAGTAGTTTAGCCAACATATCTTACATTCTCCCCATAATGATACTACAAAGATCCACTACACTAAGAAGCATCAATCTACAATAACAATATCCAATGGGAACAACATTAGTAACAAATTCCATAGTTTAGGCCATTTAGGCATTTTATCAAACAACTAGTAGGCATGAATCTCTACATCTCTTAACCATAGAATTAGTTCATCCAACTACTACCATTTACCAATAATTTATCCCACCATCATTATTAAACAATTTATTACTTCCAACATCGCATACATGACCATCCATCCAGACCCAACCAACAAAATCATATCAAATAATCATCTTTCAATCTCTACAATGGTTATGTATTTAAATTGGGAACTTATGGCTTACAATCACCACACCATAATTTCTAATACTTAATTCATACTCATGTTCCCATAATATACCAACACATGTAATTCTAAGGGTGTAGGATTACCTTTTGTAAGAAATCTTGCCAAACCCTCCTTTGAGTTCTTGAAGATATAAGTATTTTATATGTAGATTTCATCAATACTAGTGTAGAAATAATGGAATTTCACACCAAAGTAGTGGGGATTGCTTACCTTGAAGAAGAGGGGAGTTGGTGGTCTTGAGAGAGTGGAGAAGATCTCCAAAATTCGTCCAAGTGAAGTGGGGAAAATGAACCCCAAAATCTGGCTTTCAGATGCTGCCCCGGATGCTATGGCAGCACTTCACTGCCATCCATTCTTTTGGATGCGGCCTCGGATGCTTCGCATCCGCAGTTCACTCCTCTGCCAACCTTTGGTAATTTGGTCATAACCTCTTGTAAAAATGTCCAAATGACAAACGGTTTGAAGAGTTAGAAACTAGACTAAGAGGGATGTAATTGGATAGGTATATCACAACCTAAGTCTTTATATTGAGGGATTTATATTTTTTTGAAGTCGGGTCTTGTGCTAATTGAGACATCCTTTCCACTTAATATATACAACTTATTCCACACAAATTCTTACAATTCACAAAACTCCTTATTATGTTCCAACACACCTTAAACATATATTTTCATTTCAAAGTAATGTGGTCCTATCCCATAGGTCTCCTTTAATACTCGAATACATTATCCTCAAATACCGCTGGCGCACTTTAAAATCTTAAATCACTTGGAAATTTTAAACGGGGCCTTAAACAATACACATGTGTGTTTCATAGACGGCTCACAGTGCTTACTTACACAATACACCTGTGCGTTTCATAGACCGTTCACATGATTCACATATACCATACAAAACATATGTGCGTTTCATAGACCGTTCATAGTGTTCATTTATATTATATTATACACCTATATGTTTCATAGCCCACCCATAGGGTTTACATATTATACACATATGCGTTTAATAGCTCGTCCATAGGGTTCATAGCACATCATTACGCACATAACCATTTATAAACTCAAAGCGACATGATTAACATTACATTAAGGTCGTAAGTTCCCGGATCATTGGAACACTTCATGTTCATGCTCATCATGGAGAATCATAGCTCATTACGTTAGCACATGTATGGTGAATCAATAAGTCAATTTCAATGGCACATGAGCCCAATTTCTTTTCTTATGGTTCATCATCATTTAGCATAGGACATCCCCCTTAACAATTTCCCCAATATATTCATAGTGAAGTTCTTTCGAATAGCCCGTTCACTTTCTTTAACTCTAAATACCTACGCCGAACACCCACTTAAACTTGTGGCGACCTCCAACAATTACTCTAAGGTGTGCTAGCTTGCATATGAACATAAAATTACCTATCCAATATATTTGATCACGGGATGACGCTTCTTTTTTGACATGTTTGAATCTTCAACCTCCATAGGTTAATATAATTAGGAAAAGCGAGGTCCAAGATTGGGCTGGAATGTTTTTTTATTTCCAGATTCAATCAATGTACTAGCAGGGCATTTCAGGTGGTTATATCCTAAGAGACATGAAGGTTACTACCAATAGTGCTTACATGGTTAATCATTGTGATGAAATCATTGATTCGATAAATGAGGCATAGAGTTGCCTAGTAGGCATTAATAATGTGGGGACCATGTACATGATCTTAAGATGTAAAAGAAGTGAGTCATTTTAGACTGTGATCTATCGGAGGCATGATCGGGAGGATAAAGAGATTAGCATCGGTTATTCTTGGAAGAGTATGAGTCATGAAAAGAACAACAACAATTGTTTCATTCCATATGTGCCGTGTTCAGCAACAGTAGGCCTCAAAGAGAAATAGCCATGTACGTGAAAACAGTCGCCTCTTGGAATGTAGAGAAAATAAGTTTAACTCGAAGTGAGAATATTCTGGCACCCTGAATGTTATATGGGTTTCAAAATACATGTAGTGTCATTACGCTCTTAAGATTAAATAACATAAGGAATAAATATGCCACAAGCCAATGAGGATGAAAAAAAGAAGTTGAACACTTGTGAGATTATTATCATTTTGACAATTTAACCCTTGCCAATAGTTGATCCTATATGAAAGGACTAGAGATACGACAAACTGGTCTTTCAAATCAATATTCTCATGATATGTGCCAAAATCTGAAAGCATCTAATTTCAACCTTTCACGAGTGAAACCACATAGCTAGGGCATCTTAATATTGGGGTGAAATCATATATTGGTTAGAGAGAATGAATAATTTGCTATGCGCCAGACATGTTTCTACCATAATAACTCTCAAGTTGCCATACCAGGTAACTTCATGGGAAACTACAATACTAGGAACAAAGTGAGCCACTTACTGCAGAATGATCTAAGTGGACAAGAAAGTCATACTGAGATGGGCCAACAAAAAAGATCTTCTTGTGACGAATTTGTGAAAATCACAAATTCCCCAGAAACCTTCTTGCGGACAATTGACCCCTTTCAATTGACATTTACACATATGATAGACGATGAGACATGCTCTCATGTTACTACATGTTGAAAAGGATTCATGATAACATTCACAAAGGAGTAAAGTGATTGTTCAAACTATAGGAGCCACATACACCGGAGAGAAAAATAGTGGCTCAAGAAGGATCTTAACACTAGGCCGCTATACATTGGATTTGATACCACATAGGTAAACTTTATGACGGTACATGCATTAGCATAATTGAGCAGATGTTATCCATTTGAATCGGAAGGTCCAATAAGAAATTCTTCACGTATAGCCATTTGTTGAGAACTTGGGGAAATAAATGGGTAGTATTAGCCTAGGGTTATACCTCACTTCAAGGAAATAATTATAGAGCTCAATTCCAAAAGATGTTATAAATAAGATAATTTGTGACAGAGTGGCTTCACGAATAATGCGTCTCATTCAGAAAGTAAGTACATGGAATGTTTTGTGATTCCACGTCTTGTTAAGACCATATTTATGTACAAATCAGGAGTAAATATCTCTATAACAGTTTTCTGTATGGGCCGTGGGAATTTCCCAAGCCTGCCACCCTTATCACACTCCTGAGCATACTCACAACACGGCGCAAAATGTTCCCGCCCGCATATCGGGCAGACCGGACTAGGTGTACCCACCCTATGACATTTGTTCTTCTTGTACCCTCTCATTCCACTGCCATAACATATTTCAAGAGACATCCAACACGTCCCCAAGTGGCACTTCTTACAAATATAGCATTCCATCTTAATGGAACAAACAAACCTCTTTCGTTTCTTAGGTGTTCTCACCACATGATCTGGTGGCGTGGTCACATTAATAGAGACAAGGACATTTTCTCCTAGCAACTGGTTCTTTCATCCCCTCCTCGCTAGCTCGAACTCGTGGGTTACTCATTAGGAAAATGAGACATGACGAGGAAATTAGCTTCTTATCTTGAGATATATTACACGATCTGGAGTACCAAAGAAGTGTGAAATTCCTAAATGTCCATGTAGCCTCCTCAATATAGATGTGGTCGACAACACACCGATAAGAAGGACTCTACTAGACATGGCTCTGAGACATACTAGGATACTTTAAAACCTATCTTTGATACAAAGTTTGTCACGCCCCAAAATCGAGAAGCGCGACCGGCGCTCAACCGAATGAACCCGGCCGAGCAAGCCTGTTAGATTTACTTCTACCCAAACTCATCCATGAATAAAGAGGAGATGTACTCCATTAATCAGACATTGAAACAATTTCATTAGCAACTTCTATTTTATTTCCATTAGCAGCTTCATTTATAATTTCCAAATTATTACAAGTTTATATATATATAATGAAAAACATGTTTTCCAAGGACCAACATTTTTAGTTTGATTCCCAATATCGAATACCACCCACAACCTGTCTACGGAGCCTCTAAGTACAACAGAAGTGAAGAATGGAAGTGTCGGCGACAAGGCCCCTGCTATACCTCATAGTACAAAATACAACGTAAGATGACTTAAAGCCCGAAATAGAGTAGAGCTCGACAGAACCTGCTAAATAGAGAGTGACTACTAATGAGGACCAAAGTTGTCCGCTGATGAACCACCTACATCCATTGAACATGCAGCGCCCCCAACAAAAGATACATTAGTACATATGGAATAGTACTAGTATGTAAAGCTAACGGTCCTCTTTCAAAATAGAATTCTAACATAAAAGGTAAAACCATGAAAACAAAAATCAGTAATCAATGATATCCAATTTCCATGTTAAGACATATTAATTTCAAAAATATGAAAATCATATTATTTTAGGTTGGGAGATCTTTAGCACCGATATACCATTGTTCACAATATCACCATTCACAATACCAATACCACCGTACTTTTAGCAGGGAGTCCGATCACAACCTGATCGGGTAGGCCATCTCTTTTGAGACATCAACCACAATTACAAATTCAATTACAATTTTTAGCACAATCACCACTATGTGTGTGGCATGGCGCTCGATTAAGACCCGATCAGCTAGGGCATCTCACCACAATGTCGTGTGGATCGACATCATCCTTTACTATCAATCATCTCATCCCAACTAAGGGTAAATAATTTTATCACATCAATCTCATACCAAATAAGGGGATTAATCACAATCCACTCCATACCGGAACGTGTAGTTTCGGGGTTAGGTTATTTCAACCTACCCTTCCTCGGTGACTTGATACTCCCAAAAATATTTTTAGTTTGCACACAAATATAACATAAATAAAAATATATTTACCTCATCATCTTTCACATTGTATAAATCTCCATTGTTACTTTTAACCAATCACTACAGCAATATTCCGTTTGCTCTTTTGGCCATTCACAAAATTTATTATTCAAGGCACGGTGGCCGTATTTGATCTTCCACACTTTCATTAAATCCCTCTCATGTATCATCATCATAAAGAACAACACATATAATATTCAAAAAATTACCACTTTAAGTTCATTAGTAATGAAGACTTTAAACACAATGGATCTCTTTCCAAAAAATGGAGCACAATGGTTGGCAATCGAAGCAAACGTTAAATTTATAAACGAGTAACACATCATTTACTATTGAAACGCTTTTCCACAAAAATGGCAGTACACAATTTCCACCCAAGAATATGTAAGAAGCCAAAACACATTGAAACTACTTACAAAGCATAACATTAGTTAAAACAGCCACATATGGGCATCCCCAATTCACTTATTTCACTTCCAACCATCTTTATAGATTATCAACAATAAGACATTTCCAATCAAGACTTTAGATACACATATGAGCAATTAAGAGTCTTAAGAATATTAAGTGTTTCTCACATAGTTTGGCATACTAGCTTTCATTTGCAACACGACTCAAAGACATAACATTTTAACACACATATCATTCTTGAGCATATTCCCAAAAGATAACATAATGTGATAGGAACATTCAGGACACATTTTGAATACATAATTCTCGACACTTTGCTTACTCAGGATGATTGAATTTATTGGGAACAACTCAGAAAATGAGAATAAGGAACTTGAACCAACCATAATTGAAACTTACGGGAACATCATGGAATTCAATTATAAGAGAGTAGTTTAGCCAACATACCTCGCTTTGAGCCTTCCTTAAATTACTACAATGTTCCGGAAATCATAGAAACTTAAATCTATTTTGAAACATAACAAAAGTGAACCATAATTAGGAAGATATTCTTGGTCTCAGGTCATTCGAGCATTTTATTAAACACTACGTGTGCAAATTGGTTACAAGTTTCTTTCACAAGATATATTTCAATTCACAACCCAATCCTTACTTATTTGAGCTCAACAATCTTCCCACAAACCTTATTAGTACATGAATGTATAAATAATAATCCTACACCCAAGAATCATACTCTCCATCACCCATATTTTACCCCAAACTCGAAATGGAAAACTAGGGTTTGATCCTTACCTCTTGAGTGAAGATCTTGTGAGATTTGCTTGTTGGATAGCAAAGCTTTAAAAAGATCTTGATGAACAAAGTAGTTTACCTTCTTCTTCTCTCAAGAACACTCTCACTTCTTTCTAAACATATCAGGTTTTTGTCTTTAAAATGAGCCCCAAAGACTATTTATCCAAATGGGATCGGGTTAAAAAAAATAGGAAAATGAACTCTCCGAACTCAGATCTACGGTCACAGAATGGACTACAGAACGGGTATGCGTTCCGCACAACGGACCGCAAAACTGGTGACCAGAACTGGGCTAAACTGGTCAGTTCTGTGACCATTCTACAGTCGTAGAATTGGCTGTAGAATCACATTCTACCAGTCTTTGGTAAGTTTGTCATAACTACTTGTAGGAGTGTCCAAATAAAGAACGGTTTGAGGAGTTAGAAACTAGACTCGAAGATCTTTCATTTTAAAGGATTTACATAACATAACTCCTTATATATATATGTAGATATGGTTGTCCAAAGTTTGGTCTTGTGCGTACTCATTTGGAACTTTAGTCTATCATGTAATTTCCAACTTGACTTCGACTTAGGGCTCTCCTTAGACCCCACATCACTTATAATGTGCCTTGTACACTTATTATCATATCCAATTGATATCCATCATATTAATAGTCCTAGTATGCACACAAACTAATATAATTAGCACACATCAACTTTCTTAATAGCGCTTAAGTACTTCAAAATTTTCAAGGGTGCTACACAACAACCCAAACCTATAACTGTTCATGCTTTTCTATCAAAACCATCAACTCATATCTCATGAACTTAGAGTCTACAATCATTAATCCAATGCTATAATCAATTAGAGGGTGAACGTTCAATCATCTTAAATTCGAGTTCTAGGGTTTCGTTTCTCAACAACAATGTCTCAATCGAATACTTAATGATTTGAATGGTTTACCCATATTAATAAAGTGTTGGTGAATTGAAATAAACTTAGAATCAACATTAGAACTTACCTTGGATGATAGAGAGACCTTGGAGGAAGTTGGGTTCTAGAGATCTTCCCTTTCTATAGAAAATTTAAGGGTATAGGTATAGGGAACAAGGTAGGGCTTTAAAAACGACCCTTCAGGTGCGCGACCATGCAGCTGAGGGCCAAACCGTGAACCTGAACATGCAACAAGGGCAGTGGCACTGCAACAAGTGTGTTTTCGTGCACGTGATGGCTGAACGCGTAGCTGAGCATACAGACTGTGCATTGTCCAGTAAAAACATATAAATTATTACACGAATATCCGTTCAGGCATTTCAAAGGACTACAACTTTAGTGTTTTATGTTTTCTTCAATTCCTAATAAATTTTCACTTGATCAAGCTAGAAGACAGACATTCCATAAACTTTGTCGATTTTATTGAATCTTATGCACGTCACTCTATGTACTCATTTTACACATTCATTCCTAATCCGAATATATGGAGTGTTACATGAAAATCTAGCTGAGGAAGGGAATAGCTTTGGGAATAGAATATACTTGGGAGGAAGCAAAGTGACCTGAGAACTTCTGAGTGTCTGGGGAACAAAGTGATCTTTATTTGTTCTTTTAAAGACACCATCTCTTTCTGCTACTACTGGAAGAAATGGAAAAGAGAAGTACCCGGCGGATAAATATCGTACTGCAAGCCTGCTAACTTGTGCTCTAAGGCTTTGATGAGTTCTGCATGCTGAGAAGGCTTCTCTACAACCTATTCAACTTTTTTCTCAATATTTTTCTGCTTTGCTAAGCATTTTATTGTGAGCATGTGTAATATTTTTAAAAGTGCTATCTATGTTGTTCGACATTCTATTTTGAGAAATAGAATATTCGGACTGCCAATTTATTATTGGTTCAATATCACTAGATGATCGTTTTTATCCTGAGGGGAAAATAACATTCTTTTGGAGGATCTTGGGGGCATGATCTGCACCATCTTTACTAAAATGTTTAAGAGGTGGAAGATCATGGGTATTGTAATGAAACGACCGGTCTTTTGTGTAGTGTAGCCATGTTACCCTATTTATTCTCTCTTCTATGTTTATTTGTGGTTATGTGACTTTCGAGGTGGTTGGATTTGTTTCGGGGGAAGATTTGGAGATAATCAAGACACTTAGTCACAATGTTAAAAGCTTAAGTTGAAAGCATTGACAAGAGTTTGGCTTTTGTGTAGACAACTGTGTAATGGCGTTTTGATAGTTCTAATAGCTTCGTGTGGTTATTTTGGACTCAGGCGTGTGTTTGGATATTGATTCAAAGGTCCGTAGGTTTGTTTTGGGGAATTTTGGCAAACGTTTGAAAGTTGAAGGATTGGAAGTTTGAGAGGTTTGACCGAGCGTAGAATTCTTTGGTATCGGGTTTGGATTTTGGTTCCTATAGTTGGAATAGGTCCGTTGTCTCATTTGGGGCTAGTGTGCACAATTTGAGGCCATTCGAAGTTTATTTGATATGGTTCGGCAACATTTTTAGATTTTGAGGTCTGTTCTATTATTTCATTAGGCTTGCATTGGGGTGTGATTCATGATTTTGATGTTGTTTGATGTTATTTGAGGCTTTGACTTTGTTTATATCATGTTTTAGGACATGTTGTTATGTTTGGATGGTGTCCTGAGGGCCTTAGGTGCGATTCAGATTGAAATTTGGACTTAAGGAAATGTTGATGGCTTCAAGTCTGCTGTAAACGCACCTACGAGGTGCTGGCAGCAGGTGTGGCAACATGTGTGCTTCTGCGAGGTCGGTATAGTTGAGGAGAGGTTTCAGATATGAAGGGGTTCCTATTTAAGTGGATGCGCTTCTTCACATGAAGGTGTGCATGAGAGGGGTTTGGCTGGAAGCGGGAAAGGCGCAGGTTCCAGGTAATTTCCTCATCTGCGAGACTGTAGATTCGTTCAGTTGACGGAAAAAATGAGAATGGGTGTATTTTTGCGAATCCGTAAGTGCAACACAAGTACAGCAGGAGAGGTCCCACATGTGCGTTAATGTGGCAGCAAGTGCGTAAGGTCGGGGACTTAATTGAAGTTCGCAAGTGATTTGGATAATAGATGCAATTTCAGTGACAGATCTTATATGTCGAAGGGTTTGGCATTTTTCTCATTTTGGAGTTGTGGAGTTCGGCTAAGGGAAATATTTGGCGTACTTTTCACCATAATTGAAGAGGTAAGTGAAGATTCATCATTTTTATCGATAAATATTGATTATTACACCTACTTTATCTGATTTTGAAGTGAAATTTAGGGGTTTTAGACTATGTTGTTGGAGAGTGAGATGTGATGACTTGAGGGTCAATTTGTGGTTGGAATTAAATAATTTTGATATGGTTGGACTCGTAATTGTGTAAGGACCCGTAAAGATTTTACCCAAAAACTCAGGGTTTCGTGGTGCCAAGTTAGATTCCTGCGTTATGTGGTGCCAAAAACTCAGGGATGCGGTTCGGACTTTTTGGATTGAACAGTACCCTACGGACTGAGAGGAAAATATTTTGCAGAAGAATGAGTTTCTGCGACCCATTATGCTGCCGCATAATCACTCTGCGGACCACATAATGGCCGCAGAGTGAAGAAGTACGTTGGCCAGTTTGAGGTCACTTTGCGGACCGCATGTCGATCGCATAATCCCTCTTGGGTTTGTGCGGAGGGAGTTCTGCGGTGCATTATACTACCGCAGAATGAGTATGCGGACCGCATACTGGTCGCATACCTGAGCCGTAAGTTCAGGCCCCGGAGGGCCATTTTTGCGGTCACTTTGTGGACCGCATAACCGTTATGCGGTCGCATATCCGACCGCAGACCTGTGTCGGGGCACCCATTTTCTTAATTTAAAACCCGACCCCTATTCTGTTAAAACATTCCCTTTAGTCTATTTTGAGATCAGTTTCTGATACTATAGAGTGAGAGAGGGAACCTTAGGGTGATAAAGCAACCCTCATCAATTATTGTTCCATTCTTACTTGAAACTTTGAAGATTATCAAGGAAAGCAATCTAGGCCTCCATCCTAGAGGTATGAATCTATACCCTAGCCCTAAATTTCTGAAACTTATACTGAAAATGAGTAATTAATAAGATGGTCCATGGGTATGAGGGTTGTTTATCTTTCATGCATGTGTGGTAAAAAGAGTGTGGAAAAGGGAACTAGAACCATGAATGTTTTCCTAATTTTCGGTTCAATTTGTATATTGCTAAAATAGATTGAGGTTTCTGAGGGTTCCGGATAATTGTAGAGTCTAAAGAAGCACAATTGAGGTATGTATGGCTAACTCTCTTCTTCCTAGAATCGAACTGCTAGTGTCCGAATATTGGGTGTAAGTTCCGACTTGATCATACTAGAATTGTTTTGCCTTAGTGTGTTGGGTCGGAAGATTCATGTTTCCTAATTGTTTTAGATGTTTACCATGTCATCATGCTATTTGAGAACGTGCCTGTGATTTTCCAAGCTCCTTCCCTTATGTGTAAAATGCCTTATGTGATGGTACTTATCAACATGAATGATGATGTTATTTGAACAAATAAAAAGGGAAAGACTTGAATTGTAAAATGTGCCCAAGTGCCAAGAACTACTTAATAAATGAGGTTGTTTGTGCCATGTAATGAAGATGGGAAAGAAATGTGAATTGCGTGGACAATTGAAAGAGGTTATGTCTCAAGTGAGATGGCTTAGCCGATCGGGCTGAGATCGGATGCCATGTTGTATACATGGTGGCATTTGTATTGGAATCATTGCATTACATTGTGGATATGGATATGTCTCACTTTAGATGGCTTAGCCAGTCGGGCCGAAATCGGACTCCGTGTAAAAGCACGATGGCATTGTGAGTTGTGGCTTGGCACTAAAGATTATTAATCTAAAAAGATGGAAAGATTGAATTGGAAACTACGTGATCCTTAATTGGTATTTTCTTTGTATTTCTATGAAGTACTTATCTATTATTATGACTGCCTTCTCTTTGTTTCACTGTTCATTCTACTAAGATTAGTGTTTGCCTTACATACTAGTACTATTCGACAGTATAACGTCCCTTTTGCCGGGGGCGTTACATCTTTGCATGGATGTAGGTGGTTCCATCGCAGATAGTGCCGATCGTAGATAGTGGTGCTCTCTTTCTCTCCTCACAACAGTTTTTGTGAGCCCCATTTCTCCCAGGGTCATGTAGTCCTTCTTCTGTATAAGTTTTTATATGTTGAGGTATAGCTGGGGCCTTGTTGCCGGCATTGTCATGCTGCTCTATTGTACCCTTAGAGGCTCCGTAAATGTTTATGTGGGTCATGTATGTATGTTGGGGGGGTCATTGGACCGAGTTATATTTTGGAAATTTAACTATGGCATAATGCATAAAATGTAAAAAAATGAACTAGCAACGTTTATACACTTATATAACTGATCTCTCCCCTGTTTTACAAATGTTGACGCATTCCCTTTTGGGATCATGAATGAGTCAGGTAGAAAAGGTTTACTAGGCTTGCTCGACCGGGTTCACTCGGTTGAGTGCTGGTCACGCTCCCCGGGGTTGGGGCGTGACAAATTGAATAGCTATTCGGAATTTGTGAATTTTGTCGGGTTTTGAGGTACGACCCGGGGTTGACCTTTTGTTTTTTGTTAAAGATCTTAGCTTTATATATGGAATCAATTCCCATAGCACGTATTGATTACATTAAGTTGATTTTACTAGATTGTGGTCGTTTGTAGGCCGATTCGTGAGGCAAGGCTTGTTGGAGTATTGACTTATGCATTTTGAGGTATGTAATATTTCTAAACATGGAATTGAGGGTATTTGTCCTTGGGAAACATGTTATTTGTGTTGCGTTGGGGTGACTCATATGTTAGGTGACTGGTGTGTGGGCATGAACTATGTTAATCATAAACCTAGTTTATTCTTTTACTATGTTACTTTCAAGTCATGTGTTATCCGTGTAATTGAGTTTTGCTTCATGTTAGAAATCATGTTTAGGCTATGTGCTTATTCAATTGAGACCTAATGACGCTATTTACATTGTTTGAGTTATATGCGTTAACAATAATTTTACACTCAATCATGATTCTTCGTTTGCATATCATATCTCAGTCTATTTTTATCATTCATTATTACATCACATGTTATTATTTTTGAGTTGAGTGGTATGAGATTGTGATCCCTTGATACTTGAGAGATTGATGATTTAGGTGGGCCTTAGAGCCGTGTTGAGAGTGTTATTGTTGATCGGGCTACACACCGCAACATGCCATATTGGCTTTATTACTATTTTTATTATGTGGATTGGGCTCCATGCCGCATCAGGCCTTATTGGATTTGATTAGCGGTTGGGCAGGATCCGCCCCTGCGGAGTCTAACATATCAATAGTTAGCGCAAGCACAATGATACGTACATGTGCATTGGTGAGGGGCGTTGATGCCATACACTTGTACAGTGATGAGTAATTGCATACGTATGATCAGTGGGTATTTGGGACAGGCAGATTGAGTATTTTGAGAGTGAGAGTACTTGGGAATATCACTATGGAATCATTCATTTGACATGCATATTTGACATATAGGCATAGAGATGTACCATTCTTCATGCTAGCTGTAACTGACTTGTTCCTATTAGTTTTGGGCTTCAATTGTTGAACTAGAAATCATGTCTAAATTTCTGTAATATGAACGAGTCGACTATGTTAATTCCTTTGAGTTATTTATTGTTATTGTCATTATTATACTTGTGTTGTCATTAAACTGGAAGCTGACTGTCTTCTTCTGAGCTCATGACTGCTTTTAGCCAAAGGTTAGTTCCATTACTTATTGAGTACATGGGGTGAATCGTACTCATACTACACTCTGCACTTCGTGTGCAGATCCAGGTGCATCAGCACGTGGTGATCGCTAGATCCGTGCTAGTACCTACTTAGAGACCTAAAGGGTGCTATGACGTCACCATAACTTGACTCTCTTTTCCTTTATTTTCTTCAGTACTATTCTATTACTGAGACAGTTCTAATAGGGATTTGTTTATGTTTGATACTCAGTAGTGCACATGTACTAATTGGCACCAGAATTTGGAATGGTTGTAGAAATTGTTCAATTATTTTTATCAGATACTTATGATATATACAAATGATTATGATATTATGAGACCGTTGGCTTGCTGGCAAGTAGTGTTACTTACCATCGCGGCTCCGGTGGGTGTTAGATCATGACAAGTTAGTATGAGAGAACTAGGTTGCTTAGGTCTCACAAGTCATAAGTAGGTTTAGTAGAGTCTTGAGGATATGTACGAAGAATTCTATACTTATCTTTGAAAGTCTACCGAACTACTAGGAAACTTCACTTTCTTGCATTTACTCGTTCAATGCGGTTGTACATTTCTTCTCCCAATTTCATACTAATTCTAGATAACTAGAACGGTATGGTTGGTGTAGATAGGGTTGCTTACATACCCGTGAATAATTACCTCTTGATGATTCCTCTCAAACTTCACAGCCTGGCATAGAGTAGAAGCGTCTGCCCCATCAACGTGTATCCATGGTCGTACCGATAACACGTTGAATTAATATCAAAATTCATTTGGTAAGGGAGTTATATAGAAAGGCAAAGCCTAGAACGAAGGTGAGGGAATTTGGAAATTCATACAAGACTCCAAATTATAATAGCAATAGGATTTTGTGATTCTAAGGAGTACGGTGCAGTCTTTATCAAGAATATCATACGGAGTTTTCCCTACTATAGGTATGTTAAGGCTAAGCCCTTCCTTTATTTTGGCATGATCTCTTAATTACACGATTTTTATAATGAGGCATAAAGAGAAGTTTGTATTCTTGAACTTATGTACGTTATCCTAGTCTCATAGATTACAGCATTCTCCATTACCGGGACTTTATATTCAATTGAGTATTGTCTTCTTCCAGTCAAGATAGAAGAGGCTTTATATATATATATATATATATAAAGCCTACTGTGGTCGAGCGCCTATGAGCGAGCCGAGAATGGCCTAGATATAGAGCCTAGTATGGCCGAGCGCCTATGAGCGAGCCTACTATGGCAGAGCAACTATATATACCGAGCCCTATAAGGCCGGACAACTATTGTACTTACTATATTGAGAGAGTTGAGTCAGTATCAGCAGGTAAGCATATCTTCAGATTATCTTTGACTCCCAGTTACTTTCAATTATTATATTATCAGTTCAGTTTTAGCTTTCAGTTATTCTGTTGCCTTACATACTCTGTACATTATTTTGTACTGACGTCCCTTTTGCCGGGACACTTCATTTAATGCATGCAGGTTTAGACAAACAAACAAATAGACCTCCTCAATAGGTGTTGCCCGAGTTTAGCTTGATCGGTAAGCTTCGCGTCCTTCGGAGTTGCTGGGTCTATAGTTGTATGTACATCTCATGTATATATGTGTGTGTATATATATATATGCTATGTATAAGTCGGGGCCCTGTTCCGTTCACAGTACATCAATTAGTAGAGGTTTGTAGACATATCTTGTCAGTTGGTGCAGTCTGTTGGGCTTGTAAGCCTTGTATGTATACTTTGTTGGTTTTCTAGCTGTAGTACTTATGACGGCCTTGTCAGCCCAGCTTTATAATGATGTCTAGTCAGTGTTCGTAAATTGTCTTGCAATGTGGCCCATGGACAAAGTATGACATTATATGTTCAGAGTCCCTTAGTCGCAAGTTGGTATAAAAGGATAGGTGAGGCACCGGGTGCATGACAGAAGTGGTATCAGAGCAGTTATGTCCTAGGGAGTCTACAAGCTATGTCTAGTAGAGTCTTGTTTATGGGTGTGTTGTGCACCACACTTATAAGTAGGAGGCTACAGGGCATTTAGGACTGTCACTCTTTCTTCTTACTTTAGATCGTGTGGTAGAGCTCACTTGTAAGAAATCAATTTCCTACTTGTAGGATTGTCCAAATAAAGAACGGTTTGAGGAGTTAGAAACTAGACTCGCAGATCTTTCATTTTAAAGGATTTTCATAACATAACTCCTTATATATATATGTAGATATGATCATCCAAAGTTTGGTCTTGTGCGTACTCATTTGGAACTTTAGTATATCATGTAATTTCCAACTTGACTTGGACTTAGGGCTCTCCTTAGACCCCACATAACTTATAATGTGCCTCGTACACTTATTATCATATCTAATTTATATCCATCATATTAATAGTCCTCGTCTGCATACAAAATAATATAATTAACACACATCAACTCTCTTAATAGCGCTTATGTACTGCAATATTTTCCGGGGTGCTACATTCTCCCCCACTTAAGAACATCCATCCTCGAATGAGGACTAGAGTACGTCCCCAAACACTTAATATAACTTGTTTCTTCTTCCACACATCTTATGCTCCAAAATTTTACTAACTCCAAAACATTTCAGAAATTTCGGCAAAGTGTCCCTTGTAATTTGGCCTATCCACCTGCAAGAGTAACACCAAAACAACTCCTAACAACACATCCACAACTCAACAAAGCATCATAACATACAAATAATATAAATTTCAACATTACCGCCATTATATTATCAAAAGTAATATTTGGACATGAACTGCACATATTTAAATCGTAACACAAAGAAAGTACCTTTCGATGTCATTTGACTATACACTCAAGTGAGAAGATTTTATTTCCTTAACACTTTTGGTTTATTTCCTGAACACTTTTGGCCCTCAAGATGGCCTTCTCGACTTACAGACTTCACCATAACACATCAACGTAGACAATCTCAACTCTTGGACTTATCCAACAAAGATGGCAAATAAATACCCCTCATAATCAGATTATCCATTAACTTCACCTTCACTAGCTTTCACCGGAATGGCAGACAAAGTATTTCCAACTACCTTCTTAGACATAGACACATGAAACACCGGGTACATGGAGGACAATAATTGGGACACATCATACTCATAGTTTGGCCTATTTTCTTCAAGATTTCATAAGTCCTAATGTTACTAGACATACTTTACCTTCCTTAACAATTTTCCCAATATATTCATAGTGAAAATATTTAGAATAACCCGTTCACTTTCTTCAACTCTAAATCCCCACGCCGAACACCTACTTAAACTTTTGGCGACCTCCAACAATTACTCTAAGGTGTGCTAGCTTGCATATGAACATAAAATTACCTATCCAATATATTTGATCACGGGATGATGCTTGTTCTTTGACGTGTTGGAATCTTCAACCCCCATAGATTAATATAAATAGGAAAAGCGTGGGTCGAGATTGGGCTGGAATTATTTTTTATTTCAAGATTCCATCAATGTACTAGCAGGGCATTTCAGGTGGTTATATTCTAAGAGACATGAAGGTTACTACCAATAGTGCTTACATGGTTAATCATTATGATGACATCATTGATTCGATAAATGAGGCATAGAGTTGCCTAGTAGGCATTAATAATGTAGGGACCATGTACATGATCTTAAGATGTAAAAGAAGTGAGTCATTTTAGACTGTGATCTATGGGAGGCATGATCGGGAGGATAAAGACATTAGCATCGATTATTCTTGGAAGAGTATGAGTCATGAAAAGGACAACAACAATTGTTTCATTCCATATGTGCCTTGTTCAGCAATAGTAGGCCTCAAAGAGAAATAGCCAAGTATGTGAAAGCAGTCGCCTCTTGGAATGTAGAGAAAATCAGTTTAACTCGAAGTGAGAATATTCTGGCACCCTGAATGTGATATGGGTTTCAAAATACATGTAGTT
>AWOL01S0012109.1:0-10273 GCA_000715115.1 Nicotiana otophora | reverse complement strand
GCCAATGAGGATGAAAAAAAGAAGTTGAACACTTGTGAGATTATTATCATTCTGACAGTTTAACCCTTGCCAATAGTTGATCCTATATGAGAGGACTAGAGATACGACAAACTTGTCTTTCAAATCAATATTCTCATGATATGTGCCAAAATTTGAAAGCATCTAATTTCAACCTTTCACGAGTGAAACCACATAGCTAGGGAATCTTAATATTGGGGTGAAATCATATATTGGTTAGAGAGAATGAATAATTTACTATGAGCCAGACATGTTTCTACCATAATAACTCTCAAGCTGCCATACCAGGTAAATTCAAGGGAAACTACAATACTAGGAACAAAGTGAGCCACTTACTGCAGAATGATCTAAGTGGACATGAAAGTCATACCGAGATGGGCCAACAAAAAAGTTCTTCCTGTGACGAATTTGTGAAAATCTCAAATTTCCCAGAAACCTTTTTGCGGACAATTGACCCCTTTCAATTAAGATGTACACATATGATAGACGCTGAGACATGCTCTCATGTTACTACACAGTGAAAATGATTCATGATAACATTCACAAAGGAGTAAAGTGATTGTTAAAACTATAGGAGCCACATACACTGGCGAGAAAAATAGTGGCTCAAGAAGGATCTTAACACTAGGCCGCTATGCATTGGATTTTATACCACATAGGTAAACTTTATGACGATGCATGCATAAGCATAAGTGAGCAGATGTTATCCATTTGAATCAGAAGGTCCTATAAGAAATTCATCAGGTATAGCCCTTTGTTGAGAACTTGGGGAAATAAATGGGTAGTATTAGCCTAGGGTTATACCTCACTTCAAGGAAATAATTATAGAGCTCAATTCCTGAAGATGTTATAAATAAGATAATTTGTGACAGAGTGGCTTCACGAATAATGTGTTTCATTCAGAAAGTAAGTAGATGGAATGTTTTGTGATTCAACGTCTTGTTAAGACCATATTTATGTACATATCAGGAGTTAAAATCTCTGTAACATTTTTTTGTATGGGCCGCGGGAATTTCCCAAGCCTGCCACCCTTAACACACTCCTGAGCATACTCACAACACGGCGCAAAATGTTCCCGCCCGCATATCGGGCAGACCCGACTAGGTGTACCCACCCTATGGCATTTGTTCTTCTTGTGCCCTCTCATTCCACTACCATAACATATTTCAAGAGTCATCCAACACGTCCCCAAGTGGCACCTCTTTCAAATATAGCATTCAAGCTTAATGGAACAAACAAACCTCTTTTGTTTCTTAGGTGTTCTCACCACATGATCTGGTGGCGTGGTCACATTAATAGAGACAAGGACATTTTCTCCTAGCAAGTGGTTCTTTCATCCCCTCCTCGCTAGCTCGAACGCATGGGTTACTCATTAGGAAAATGAGACATGACGAGGAAATTAGCTTCCTATCTTGAGCTATATTGCGATTTCTGGAGTACCAAAGAAGTGTGAAATTCCTAAATTTCCATGTTGCCTCCTCAATATAGATGTGGTCGACAACACACCGATAAGAAGGACTCTACTAGACACGGCTCCGAGATATACTAGGATACTTTAAAACCTAGCTTTGATACCAAGTTTGTCACGGCCCAAAATCGAGCAGCACGACCGGCGCTAAACCGAATGAACCCGGCCGAGCAAACTTGTTAGATTTCCTTCTACCCAAACTCATCCATGAATAAAGAGGAGATGTACTCCATTAATCAGACATTGAAAAGATTTCATTAGCAACTTCTATTTCATTTCCATTAGCAGGCTTCATTTATAATTTCCAAATTATTACAAGTTTATATATATAATGAAAAACATGTTTTCCAAGGACCAACATTTCTAGTTCGATTCCCAACATCCAATACCACCCACAACCGGTCTACGGAGCCTCTAAGTACAACGGAAGTGAAGAATGGAAGTGTCGGTAACAAGGCCCCGACTATACCTCATAGTACAAAATACAACGTAAGATGACTTAAAGCCCGAAATAGAGTAGAGCTCGACAAAACCTGCTGAATAGAGAGTGACTGCTAATGAGTACCAAAGTTGTCCGCTGATGACCCACCTGCATCCATTGAAGATGCAGCGCCCCCGGCAAAAGGGACATTAGTACATATGGAATAGTACTAGTATGTAAAGCTAACTGTCCTCTTTCAAAATAGAATTCTAACATAAAAGGTAAAATCATGAAAACAACAATCAATATTGAATGATATCGAATTTCCATGTTAAGACATATTAATTTCAAAAATACGAAGATCATATTATTTTAGGTTGGGAGATCTTTAGCACCAATATACCATTGTTCACAATATCACCGTTCACAATACCAATGTTCACAATACCAATACCACCATACTTTTAGCATGGAGTCCGATCACGACCTGATCGGCTAGGCCATCTCATCTTAGACATCAACCACAATCACAATTTTAATTACAATTTCAAGCACAATCACCACCATGTGTGCGGCATGGCATTCTATTACGACCCGATCGGCTAGGCCATCTCACCACAATGTCATGTGGATCGACATCATCCTTTACTATCAATCATCTCATCCCAACTAAGGGGAAATAATTTTATCACATCAATCTCATCCCAAATAAGGGGATTAATCACAATCCACTCCTACACCGGAACGTGTAGTTTCGGGGTTAGGTAATTTCAACATACCCTTCCTCGGTGACTATCGATACTCTCAAAATATTTTTGGTTTGCACACAAAGATAGCATAAATACAAATATATTTACCTCGTCATCTTTCACATTGTATAAATCTCCATTAGTACTTTTAACCAATCACAACAGCAATATTCCCTTGGCTCTTTTGGGCATTCACAAAATTCATTATTCAAGGCACGGTGGCCGTATTTGATCTTCCACACTTTCATTTCATCCCTCTCATGTATCATCATCATAAATATCAACACATATAATATTCCGAAAATTACAACTTTAAGTTCATTAGTAATGAAGACTTTAAACACAATGGATATCTTTCCAAAAAATGGAGTAAAATGGTTGGCAATCGAAGCACAAGTTAAAGTCATAAATGAGTAACACATCATTTACTATTGAAACACTTTTCCACAAAACTGATAGTACACAATTTCCACCCAAGAATATGTAAGAAGCCAAAACACATTGAAAGTACTTACAAAGAATAACATTAGTTAAAACAGCCACATATGGGCATCCCCAATTCACTTATTTCACTACCAACCATCTTTATAGATTATCAACAATAAGACATTTCCAATCAAGACTTTAGATACACATATGAGCAATTAAGAGTCTTAAGAATATTAAGTGTTTCTCACATAGTTTGGCATACTAGCTTTCATTTGAAACACGACTCAAAGCCATAACATTTAAACACACATATCATTCTTGAACACATTCCCAAAAGATAACATAATGTGATAGGAACATTCAGAACATATTTTGAATATATAATTCTCGACACTTTGCTTACTCAGGATGATTGAATTTATTGGGAACAACTCGGAACGTGAGAATAAGGAACTTGAACCAACCATACTTGAAACTTACAGGAACATCATGGAATTCAATTATAAGAGAGTAGTTTAGCCAACATACTTCGCTTTGAGCCTTCATTAAATTACTACAATGTTCCAGAAATCCTAGAAACGTAAATCTTATTTGATACATAACAAAAGTGAACCATAATTAAGAAGATATTCTTGGTCTGAGGTCATTCGAGCATTTTATTAAACACTAGGTGTGCAAATTGGGTACAAGGTTCTTTCATAAGATATATTTCAATTCACAACCCAATCCTTGCATATTTGAGCTCATCAGTCTTCCCACAAACCTTATTAGTACATGAATGTATAAATAATACTCCTACACCCAAGAATTATACTCCCCATCACCCATATTTTACCCCAAACGCGAAATTGCAAACTAGGGTTTGATCCTTACTTCTTGAGTGAAGATCTTGTGAGATTTCCTTATTGGATAGCAAAGTTTTGACAAGATATTGATGAACAAAGTAGTCGACCTTCTTCTTCTCTCAAGAACACTCTCACTTCTCTCTAAAAATATCAGGTTTTTGTCTTTAAAATGAGTCCCAAAGGCTATTTATCCAAATGGGGTCGGGTTAAAAAAGTAGGAAAATGAACTCTCCTAACTCAGATCTACGGACGCAAAATAAACTGCAGAACACGTATACGGTCCGCACAATGGACCGCAAAACTGGTGCCTAGAACTGGGCTAAACTGGTCAGTTTTGTGACCATTCTGCAGTCGCAGAATTGGCTGTAGAATCACATTCTGCCAGCCTTTGGCAAGTTTGTCATAACTACTTGTAGGAGTATCCAAATAAAGAACGATTTTAGGAGTTAGAAACTAGACTCGAAGGTCTTTTATTTGAAACATGTTCATAACATAACTCCTTATATATATGTAGATATGGTTATCCAAAGTTTGGTCTTGTGCGTACTCATTTGGAACTTTAGTCTATCATGTAATTTTCAACTTGACTTGGACTTAGGGCTCTCCTTAGAACCCGCATCACTTATAATGTGCCTCGTACACTTATTATTATATCCAATTGATATCCATCATATTAATAGTCCTAGTCTGCACACAAATTAATATAATTATCACACATCAACTTTCTTAATAGCGTTTAAGTAATTCAAAATTTTCCAGGGTGCTACACAACAACCCAAACTTATAACTGTTCATGCTTTTCTATCAAACCCATCAACTCATATCTCATGAACTTAGAGTCTACAATCATTAATCCAATGTTATAATCAATTAGAGGGTGAACGTTCAATCATCTTGAATTCAAGTTCTAGGGTTTCGTTTCTCAACAACAATGTCTCAATCGAATACTTAATGATTTGAATTGTTTGCCGATATTAATAAGGTGTTGGTGAATTGAAATAAACATAACATCAACATTAGAACTTACCTTAGATGATAGAGAGACCTTGGAGGAAGTTGGGTTCTAGAGATCTTCCCTTTCTATAGAAAATTTATGGGTATGGGTATAGGGAACAAGGTAGGGCTTTAAAAACGTCCCTTCAGGTGCGCGCTCATGTAGCTGAGGGCCCAACCGCGCACCTGAACATGCAACAAGGGCGGTGGCACTGCAACAAGTGCGTTTCCGTGCACGTGATGGCTGAGCGCATAGCTGAGCATGCAGACTGTGCGTTGTCCAGTAAAAACATATAAATTAGTACACGAATATCCATTCAGGCATTTCAAAGGACTATAACTTTAGTGTTTTATGTTTTCTTGAACTCCTAATAAATTTTCACTTTATCAGGCTGGAAGACAGACATTCCATAAACTTTGTCTATTTTATTGAATTTTATGCACGTCACTCTATGTACTCATTTTACACATTCATTCCTAATCCAAATATATGGAGTGTTACATGAAAATCTAGCTGAGGAAGGGAATAGCTTTATGAATTGAATATACTTGGGAGGAAAAAAAGTGACCTGAGAACTTCTGGGTGTCTGGGGAACAAAGTATCAGTTTTCGTGAGGTTTATTTGTTCTTTTAAAGAAACCATCTCTTTCTGCTACTACTGGAAGAAATGGAAAAGAGAATTACCCAGCGGATAAATATCGTACTGCAAGCCTGCTAACTTGTGCTCTAAGGCTTTGATGAGTTCTGCATGCTGAGAAGGCTTCTCTACAACCTATTCAACTTTTTTCTCAGTATGTTTTCACTATGCTAAGCATTTTATTGTGAGTGTGTGCAATATTTTTAAAAGTGCTATCTATGTTGTTCAAGATTATATTTTGAGAAATAGAATACTCGGACTGCCAATTTATTATTGATTCAATATCACTAGATGGTCATTTTTATCCTGAGGGGAAAATAATATTCTTTTGGAGGATCTTGGGGGCATGATCTGCACCATCTTTACTAAAATGTTTAAGAGGTGGAAGATCATGAGTATTGTAATGAAACAACCGATCTTTTTGTATATTGTAGCCATGTTACCCTGTTTATTCTCTCTTCTATGTTTATTTGTGATTATATGACTTTCGGGGTGGTTGGATTTGTTTCGGGGGAAGTTTTGGAGTTAATCGGGACACTTAGTCACAATGTTAAAAGCTTAAGTTGAAAGAGTTAACAAGAGTTTGGATTTCATATAGACAACTGTGTAATGGAGTTTTGACGGTTCTAATAGCTTCGTATGGCTATTTTAGACTTAGGCGTGTATTTGGATATTCATTCAAAGGTCCGTAGGTTTGTTTGGGGAATTTTGGCAAAAGTTGGAAAGTTGAAGGATAAGAAGTTTGAGAGGTTTGACCGAGCATAGATTCTTTTGGTACCGGGTTTGGATTTTTGTTCCTAGAGTTGGAATAGGTATGTTGTCTCATTTGGGGATAGGGTGCAAAATTTGAGGCCATTCGAAGTTTATTTGATGTGGTTCGGCAACATTTTTAGAAGTTGGAAGTTCCTTTATTTCATTAGGCTTGAATTGTGGTGTGATTCATGATTTTGATGTTGTTTGATGTGATTTGAGGCTTCGACTATGTTTATATCATGTTTTAGGACATGTAGGTATGTTTGGATGGTGTCCTGAAGGCCTCAGGTGCGATGCAGATTGAAATTTGGACTTAAGGAAATGTTGATGGCTTCAAGTCTGCTGTAAGCGCACCTACGAGGTGCTGGAAGCAAGTGTGGCAACATGTGCGCTTCTGCGAGGTTGGCATGGTTGAGGAGAGGTTGCAGATATTAAGGGGTTCCTATATAAGTAGATGCGCTTCTGTGCATGAAGGTCTGCAGGAGAGGGGTTTGGCTGGAAGCAGGAAAGGCGCAGGTGCCAGGTAGGTTCCGCATCTGCGAGATCGTAGATTTGGTCAGTTGAGGGCAGAACCGAGAATGGATGTATTTTTGTGAATCCGTAAGTGCGAAACAAGTACAACAGGAGAGGTCCCACATGTGCGTTAATGTGGCCGCAAGTGTGTAAGGTCGGGGACATAAGTGAAGCTCGCAAGTACGAGATTTTGACCACAGAAGCGGTGATTTTGATCATAGATGCAATTTCACTAACAGATCTTATATGTCGAAGGGTTTGGCATTTTTCTCATTTTGGAGTTTGTGGAGTTCGGCTAAGCGCAATATTTGGAGTACTTTTCACCATAATCGAAAAGGTAAGTGAAGATTCATCATTTTTATTGATAAATATTTTTTGGTACACCTTTCTTATCTGATTTTGAAGTGAAATTTGGGGGTTTTAGACTATGTTGTTGGAGAGTGAGATGTGATGACTTGAGGGTCAATTTGTGGTTGGAATTAAATAATTTTGATATGGTTGGACTCGTAATTGTGTAAGGACCCGTAAAAACTTTGCCCAAAAACTCGGGGTTTCGTGGTGCCAAGTTAGATTCCTGCGTTATTATATTAGAAATTCTTCGCGGCGAGCTTGCTCGCTGCGGTTCGGACTTTTTTGATTGAACCGTACCCTACGGACTGAGAGGAAAATATTTCGCAGAAAAACAAGTTTCTGCGGCCCATTATGCGGCCGTATAATTACTCTGCGGACAGCATAATGGCCGCAGAGTGAAGCAGTACGTTGGCCAGTTTGAAGTCACTCTGCGGACCGCATGTCCATCGCATAATCCCTCTTGGGTTTTTGCGGAGGAAGTTCTGCGGTGCATTATGTGACCGCAGAATGAGTATGGGGACTACATACTGGGCGCATACCTGAGCTGTAAGTTCGGGCCCCTGAGGGCCATTTCTGCGGTCACTTTGCAGACCGCATAACCGTTATGCGGTCGCACATGCCACCGCATACCTGTGTCGGGGCACCCATTTTCTTAATTTAAAACCCGACCCCCATTCCGTTAAAACACCCCCTTTAGTCTATTTGGAGCTTATTTTCTGATACTATAGAGTGAGAGAGGGAGCCTTAGAGTGAAAAAGTAACCCTCATCGATTATTCTTCAATTCTTGCTTGAAACTTTGAAGATTATCAAGGAAAGCGATCTAGGCCTCCATCCTAGACGTAAGAATCTATACCCTAGCCCTACATTTTTGAAACTTATACTGAAAATGAGTAATTAATAAGATGGTCCATGGGTATGAGGGTTGTTTATCTTCCATGCATGTGTGGTAAAAAGAGTGTGGAAAAGCGAACTAGAACCATGAATGGTTTCCTAATTTTGGGTTCGATTTGTATATTGCTAAAATAGATTGAGGTTGCTGAGGGTTCCGGATAATTGTAGAGTCTAAAGAAGCGCAATTGAGGTATGTATGGCTAACTCTCTTTTTCCTAGAATCGAACTCATAGTGTCCGAATATTTGGTGTAAGTTCCGACTTGATCATACTAGAATTGTTGGCCTTAGTGTGTTGGGTTGGAAGATTCATGTTTCCTAATTGTTTTAGATTTTTACCATGTCATCATGCTATTTGAGAACGTGACTATAATTTTCCAAGCTCCTTCCCCAATGTGTGAAATGCCTTATGTGACGGTACTTATCGACATGAATTATGATGTTATTTGAACAAATGAAAGGGAAAGACTTGAATTGTAAAATATGACCAAGTGCCAATAACTACTTAATAAATGAGTTTGTTTTTGCCATGTAATGAAGATGGGAAAGAAATGTGAATTGAGTGGACAATTAGAAGAGGTTATGTCTCAAGTGGGGCGGCTTAGCCGATCGGGCCGAGATCGGATGCCATGCTGTAGACATGGTGGCATTTGTATTGGAATCATTGAATTACATTATGGATATGGATATGTATCACTTGAGATGGGTTAGCCGGTCGGGCTGAGACGAGACTCCGTGTAACAACACGGTGGCATTGTGAGTTGTGGGTTGGCACTAAAGATTATTAATCTAAAAAGATTGAAAGATTGAATTGGAAACTACATGATACTTATTTGGTGTTTTCTTTGTATTTCTAGGAAGTAATTATTAATTATTATGACTACCTTCTCTTTGTTTCATTGTTCATTCTACTAAGATTAGTGTTTGCCTTACATACTAGTACTATTCGACAGTACTAGCATCCCTTTTTCCAGGGGTGCTATATGTTTGAATGGATGTAGGTGGTTCCATCGCAGATAGTGCCGATCGCAAATAGTGGTGCTCTCTTTCTCTCCTTACAGCAGTTTTGGTGAGCCCCATTTCTCCCAGGGGTCATGTAGTCCTTCTTCGGTATACGTTTTTACATTTTGAGGTATAGCCGGGGCCTTATTGCCGACATTGTCATGTTGCTCTTTTGTACCATTAGAGGTTACATAGATGTTTATGTGGGTCATGTATGTATGTTAGGGTGGTCGTTGGACCGAGTTGTATTTTGGAAATTTAACTATGTCATAATGCATAAAATGAAAAACAAAATGAACTAGCAACGTTTATACACTTATATAACTGATCTCTCCCCTGTTTTACAAATGGCGATGCATTCCCTTTTTGGATCATGAAGGAGTCGGGTAGAAAAGGTTTACTAGGCTTGCTCGACCGGGTTCACTCGATTGAGCACCGATCGCGCTCCCCGGGGTTGGGGCGTGACAAACTTGGTATCAAAGCCTAATGTTTTAAAGTGTCGTAGGATGTCTCGGAGCCATGTCTATTAGAGCCCTTCTTATCGGTGTGTTGTCGACCACATCTATAATTATGGGGATACTTGGACATTTATGAATGATACCCTTCATTGTTGTTCTATATCGTGCGATAAAGCGGAACATGAGGTTGTTTTCCCCTAACTCGTGCATTGTTCTAACTTTCAGTAAATGGCACCTAAGAAGAGAGCGAGATTTGGCCAAGAAGCCAATGCCACACCAGGAGTGGCTGTTGACCCCCTACTTGATAATGCTGGTGAGGATAATCCCCCTACTATCACACTGCCTGATTCATCTACTCCGGAATAGACTAACCCAGTTCTTACACCCGCGGAGGGTGCCACAATCCCTCCCGCCGATATACCTGTTCCACCTACAGCCCCAGCTCCTGGTCCTGGTATTTCTGATGGGGATCTTAGGGGAGCTATTCAGATGCTGACTCAGTTAGTAGCTTCTAAGGCCCAGAGATCAAATGTTGCACCCACCTTATTTAGCTCGCAAGAGAATTCTTCTAGTTCCAGGGTAAACAGGTTCCTTCAGTTAGACCCTTCAGTGTTCACAGGTACTGATCTTGGGGCGGACCCTCAGGATTTCATTGACGAGATGCATAAGACTCTCCGAGATACGCGTGCTACTGAAGTAGAGGGAGTAGAGTTGGCCTCTTATCGTCTAAAAGGGGTGGCATATTC
>AWOL01S0012105.1:10996-94663 GCA_000715115.1 Nicotiana otophora | reverse complement strand
GGCATGATCTCAAGCTCAATATCACGATGAAAATAGATATACAAGAATACAAGTGCGTGATCAATGAATATCAAGTTTCATACTCCTAAACTGGTATAAATGACATGTTACGGTGTATGCATGTGCGAGTGTACTATTTCAATCCAAGTCAATAGGTAATATCAAAAACATCGAGTAGCTCATTGGAAACAACACAACAAGTCACGTAATGTGCATGACACATGCTAGGGAAATTTACTTCATCACATGAATATCATCAATAATATGCCTACAGGCCATCACATATCATCCTTGACGTTGCCACCCTTATCTCTCTGTGTTAAAAATATCATAATAGCCACCCGTATTGCTCCGCCTAGCAAACTATACCAATAGCTACCCGTATTGCTCAACCCAGATAATATATCAATAGCCACCTATATCACTCTGCCCATAAAATGTATCAATAGCCACCCGTATCACTCTGCAGAATATACAATAGTGAAATGCCACCCTTATGTCCGCATAGCAACAGTCAATCCACGCAACAATGTGCCAACATCAAAACAACTTGGCATATCAACTTGTACCACATGTGACCATAGGTCACAACATTTTCGAAACACCAATACCAATGTCACCACAACACATAGCCCATGGCTCAACCATAACATGTAGGAGAATCTCACTAACAGCAAAATGAAAAGGGAAAATAACTCAAAAATGGAAGATACTCCATTAAACGACAACTTCAACTAGAGGAAGTTAATGGCTCTCAATAACTTCAACTTTATTTAATTACTTAAAAATAAACTCAATAATAAAAGGCATGACATATAATAACAACCTCAATCAAATACATGTAAGAGTAAACTTGACAAACGGAAGATATAACATGTAGTAACAAATTCAATTAAGGCATATAAGAATAAGACTGACAATGGAAGATAGAACATGTAAGTCCGTGTACGGTCAATTTTAATATATAAGGAAGTGTATACAGTCGTCACCACATGTACATGCCTTCCACGTAATTCAAATAGTGCAATTAACCCAAATCCTACGGGGTAGTTCCCCCACACCAAGTTAGACAAGATACTTACCTCAAAGAAGATAAATCAATACTCTAAAAAGCCCTTCCCGCGTGAAACAACCTCCAGATAGCTCGAATCTAGCCAGAATAACCTAATATCATAAATAAAAGCCATAGGAAGCGACTACAGAGAATAAAGATTCGATCTTTAATGAAAACCAAAAAGTAAACCCTGGGCCCGCACCTCCGAACCCACCAAAACACACAAAATCCAAACACCCACTATGATAGTAGTCCAACCATACCAAACTAATCCAATTCCGACCTTAAAATGTCCTTCAAATCATCATTTTATGTTTTAGAAATGTTTTACTAAAATCCCCAATTTCTCCAATACAAATCATCAATTAAATGATAAAAACAAGGATAGAATCATGAAACATAACCAAATCCATAAAACAAATATATACCCCAACCAAAATCGTGAAAACCACCTTCCAAATCGTCCAAAACCGAGCTCTCTTACTCAAAATGGTAAAACAATAATCAAACCCTCGATACATAAAGCTTCTGCATAGCATTTCTGCATATACGGTCACTTAGTCGCACCTACGACCTCCGCTTCTGCGAGAAAAATATCGCAATCTGCGAGAACCACTGAAACTCATGCCTATTGCATCTACGCACAATACCTTGCATCTGCAGACTCGCAGATGTGGAAAACCAATTGCATCTACACACACTTCCAGCCTCCACTAACGTCGCACCTACAAACCTTCTAGTGCTTCTGCGCTTTCGCTCCTGCGAGAAATCTTCGCATCTGCAGACTTTTCTCCCAGGCCACTCCTTCCGATTCAGCACCTCCTGTGCTGCTTCTGCGGCTTCGCACCTGCGCCCATATCTCCGCAGGTGTGATCACACCAGTACTTCAAATCTCAACATTGCCAACATGATCCGTAATGGTCCAAAATCAATCCAAACACACCCGAGCCCGTCGGGACCCTGTTCGAACATACTAAACACTTTCACAACAAACACGAACCTACTCAAGTCCTTTAATCGCGCATAATAATATCTAAACCACGGATCTCACCTCAAGTTAATCTGAATGAACATATTGAACTTTGAACTTCCAAAACTCGCATCGAACCATATCAAATATACTCGGAACAACCTCAAATTTTGCATGAAATTCCCAAATGACACAATGGAACTATACCAACTCTTGGAACCATAATCCGAACCCGGTATCAATAAAGTCAGCTCCTGGTCTAACCTCTCAACCGTCCAAACCTTAAACACTTCCAACGTTCGCTAAAAACTACCAAACCAACCTACGGACCTCCAAATCCAAACATGGACATATGCCCGAGTCCAAATCACCATAATAAGCCACTGGAATAATCAAAACACCATTCCTTAGTCTACACAAAAGTTGAACTCCAGTCAACTCTTACAACTTAAGCTTTTAAAATAAAAATCACTCTTCTAAATTAATCACGAACCTCTCCGAAACTAAAACCAACCACACACACAAGTCATAATATATAATGTGAAGTTACTCAATATCTCAAACCATCGAACGAAATGCTAAATCTCAAAACGACTGGTCGGGTCATTACAAATATTTTACTTTTCCTTATTTGAATATTAAAATAAACTCATTATCTCGTTTGATGCTTCACTCTAGATAAATTGTTATTTTACCTTACTTAATTTTATTCTTAAAATAAACTCATTATCTCGTTTATTTCTTCACTTTATATTAATTGTTATTTTACCTTATTTAATTTGATTCTTAAAATAAACTCATTATCTCGTTTGATGCTTTACTTTATATAAATTGTTATTTTATTTTATTCCGAAAATAAACTCATTATCTTATTTGACACTTTACCTTATTTGAATTATTATCCCGCGTTACTCTATTTAAATTATTCCTTTGAACATTTTATTGGCAATTGACACAGATATGATGTACATGGTGGCACGTGGAATTGGCTATGCGGGTGAGACTTATGTTGAGGCATGAGATATTTTTCGTGTGAAGGTGATTGATAATGTGGGCACGAGGTGCCATGTGTGTAAGATTCATTATGGTGGCTTATGATTTGTGATTATGAGGTGTGGTGCCTCGAGGTGATTCTTGTTGTAAAACATGCGTTTGAACGACTTGATTACTTGAATTGTCATTTGTTTCCTTAATTGATTTTATTCATGTTTTAACTGTGTTCTGATTATTTTTGCTGCTTTATCACCTGTTTACTTCTTGTTTCCATTTGTTGTTTCTATTACTCCATTGTTAGATTTATTTCTACTCTTTCCGTTGTTAGCTTTACATTGATGTTCTTTCCATTCTTAGCTTAATATCGATATACTTGCGCACCAGTTTATGTCTAGTGAATGTCTTAGCTTATACCTCATCACTACTCCACCGAGGTTAGTCTTCATACTTACTGGGTACTATTGTGGTGTACTCATACTACGCTTATGCACATTTTTGTGCAGATCCAGGTACTTCAGATTGTGTTAATTTTGAAATTTGTGCTTGTGCGGTAGGAGATTTCAAGGTATACCTGTCTTTTCGTTCGCAGGCCTCGAAGTCACCATCATACTTCATTTATGCTACTATTTAATTATAATCCAAAACAATATTGTATTTTGGCATATCTTTTGTACTCTCTGTAGAACATATGACTCAGTATTATCGGGTTTTGGGATTGTAAAAGTTGTATTAAGATATTGGCTATATATTGTGACATTTTTCTCAATTTTATTAATATTAAGTTGGTAAATCATATCTGATGTTGTTGTGTGTTAGACTTACCAAGTCGTAGAGACTAGGTGCCATCTCGATCCTTAAGGTGGGATTTTGGGGTAGTGACAAGTTGGTATCAAAGCTCTAGGTTCATAGGTTCTATGATCCATAAGCAAGTTTAGTATAGTCTTGTGGATCGGTATAGAGACATCTGTACTTTTTTCGAGAGGCTACAAAACTATTAGGAAACTCCACTTCTTTTATTCCATATCGGGCGACATTGATTCAACTTGAAGCGTATATCTTATATTTCATTATATCCACTCGAATATGATGATGCGCACTCGGTATCAGTGATGCACTGATAGCTTGTGATGTTGTGGATTGGCTATGGGGTGCTATGGATGCTCGATCATTGTCTCGAGGTGTTATCCAGTCTAGAACGCAGATGTGTTGGTAGATCTTTCAGTTGATCATGTGTGGGATGCAGGGGATTTTGGTATCTGGTTTGTGACTACGACAATGGGTGTAATTTGTTGATGGTGTCACGACCCAAAATCTAGCTAGTCATAATGGAACCAAACCCAACCCTCTAGGTAATCCAAATAACAGTCAACACAACTCAAATAAGAAATATAGGAGTCAATGAGTACAACAACTAAACTTATGTACAAAATCTCAATGATCAGTAGTACTGTCACGCCCCAAACCTGGGGAGGCATGGTCGGCACCCTGTGCCATATTTGTCCTGATACTACTCTGTAACTGTGAAATCTGGAGGGGTAACCTTCAACATAGGATTACGAGGCCTACCTGCAAGCTAACAATACCAATCAAGGCCGACGAGTCCACCACAAATGTCTACAACCAGCAATACCAAACTAACATGTACATAGGGCTGGGAAAGCCACAATATTAATATGTAAAATATACAAGACTCTTCTACAAGCCTCTATAGATAACTGAACTGTATCATGGTCGGGACAAGGCCTCGACCTACCCATTAAACCTGTATATATAAAATTGACACCAAGGTCTAGACCTGGTAACTCCGAGGAAGTGGAGCTTATAAACTAATATGGTATTTGACTCAATCTATTGGGAAGGTCTATCCAGCTGTATGTCTAGACCTGTAGGCATGAAATGCAGCGTCCCCAGCAAAATGGGACATCAATACGAATAATGTACCGAGTATGTAAGGCATAAAAATCAGTATATTAAAGACAATCATGAAACATTTATAGTATCATTCATATGCGTATAAATGCCATATCATGCATAGGTATATGTGTGCATAACATCATCAAGCCTTTGAGGGCATCCCATCATATCATCTTGGCCTCAGTGGGCGAAATCAACAACGTATGCCAACTGATTAGGTGATGGTGAGTATATAATGCCATAACCTTCCCCATACCCCATATACATATAATATACGTGTATATAATGCCATATGATCATGGGTAAACATACATGTATAAAATAATGCAATGCATAATGAAGCAAGTCAATAAGATTTCTCGGAATATCGTAAGATCAATATGACTTTGGTTAATATCACAAATAAACTTTATCAACTTATATATTTTTCTGAGACCCATGTACAGACGATATGATAATATGACAAAGGGGGAATCAAGAACATTGGCAACCCTAGTACTTCTAAGTATAGAGTCATATGTGAAAGTTGTGTGTTTGCTCGTTTTGTTGTATCATATGGATCATGCCAAAAGGAAAGAAGAAATAGCCTTAACATACCTTATCAACGAAGTTACAACTGTTGCACAAGTCCTCGTACCTATTACGGATGGTAATCTCAAATATACCAAGAACCCTATGTTCTTTAACTCACTTCAACACCATGTAACTTCATAAGTCATCACAATGAGAAGGAAAGGGAGTTAATGGTAACCACGATATTTATTATGTCGAACTTGCGTGGTTTATCGTTGGATTCACTCAAGGGTCATGGGGGAACCCTTGGAGAGAATATAGGAGGGTTTAGGAACTGTTTTGGTGGAGAAACATGAGTTAAAACGACTTAGAATTGACTTATATACAAGCTAGAGTTTTACACCGATCTTGTGGGTCCTAAGGGAGCTACTTGGGCAGTCTCGCAAAAATGCAAATATCTCTTTACTCCGATGTCGTATTTAGTACTACGACGATCTACCTATAGATGTTTTACCACTTCACCTTTGGTGTCTTTTCACATCATCAATTACCCTTACTCTCCTTATGATAACCCTTCTGTACCAAGGATAACTGAATTCCTTTTGCACAAGGGTGACCTACATATATCTATTTATACTACTCATAATCTTCTTTTAACTTGCTTGCACCATAAATTTCCTTATGCTATTCTGGAACGTCAAGCGAAACATCACACCGTCTCTAACTCTTCTTTACTCTCTTTACTAGACATCTCGGTACCTGGAAACTATAGGCTGGAAGATATGCCACTGATGACACTGCTATCAATTCTCGATACTGAATCACAGTGCTTCTTGTCCTCTATCTGAAGTATGGACTATTCACAATCTTCTGTACTTGAGTATCTCGTACCTTCTTCACCTTTACCTTACATACCTTAAAATCTCACATCGTATATTCTATCTCTTTAATAACCTCCCTTCCCCATATGTATAATTCACATTAACAACTTAAAGCTCTACTATAATACTTGCACCTTTGGTGACATATACAATCCGGTGGGAGCTCATACTGACTTCTTATGAGGCGGGTACTCTTCTAACTGGCTTTATCATAGAGCCGTTATAGAATATGCATGTTGTACTATCTCTCTTGTACCTCTGATATTAAGAGTGATTCTGTAATGTTTTCAATCACGAATTCTATAATGATCTGGGTCCACGATTTCTATAATGATCTAGGTGAAGTAACACTTTAGTTTCCTCATCTCTCTCAGCCTTTATGTAGGTTTAAGCTATCTTTCGATCTGCGGTTCAGGGTATTAGTTAGTACTTTAGCCTTTCATGGACGCTATGGAATATCCATGATATAATCTTCTAACAATTCAACCCTTTGTCTATGACCTACACTCAATTCTTTCTTTTAACTTATACCAGAGTCTTCTACGGTTGTATGAATGTCAACATATATTATGCATGGATAATACTCCGAGTCTTCTAACTAACTATGGGTCATTGATCGAATAATTCCTTTCGTTCCTTCTCAACTTTATTTAAACGTAAGCAATTACTTTTCCTAGTTCCCACTCATGCCGGAATTTTTGTGCAACTCATATGATCTTGAAAATTACTTTTGATTTTACTTCACGTTCATTAGCCACGATAGGTGCCACTTTCTGACGGACTGTATACAATATTATAGTGAGAGTGTTGTTACTATACTACTTCTTCTTCAAGTTGCTATGCTTAGGTTGAAGCCTTCTTCCTTATTTCCTTAGCTAGTCTTTTGTTGTAGTACTTAGGGGAGGCCCTCTGACTCTTATAAACCTGCGAGCTTATTACCTCATATACCCGATGGAATTTTTGATGTTCTTACTCGCCTAGAATTATCCTTTGCTACTTATCTCTGTGCCCTTGTTCTTGTAGGGTTACTTCTGGACGAAATATTTTGACTGTCTCCCAAGTGGCATTCTCTTTTATTTCCATAACACTTATACAGTACCTTTAACTACCCCAATTCCTATCACGCCCTACCCCCGAGGAGCGCGACCGGCGCTCAACCGAGATACCCCGGTCAAGCAAGCCGATTTGATGCCTCCTACCAAACCTTACCCACGAATAATATAAGAATTAGCAACAAGAGATAGACATGAGAAGAGCAAAGTGTTCCACGTATATTTTCCATTACTCAAAGGAGATTCGTTTACAATTTCCAAAATATCACAAGTTCATAATTATGAGGGGAAAACATGTTTACCAAATACCAACACTTCTAGTTCATTACCCAACATCGAACACCACCCACAACATGTCTACGGGGCCTCAAAGTACAACAAAAGATTAGTATGGAAGTGCCGGTGGTAAGGCCCCGACTATATCTCAAAACACAATGTACAATTTCAAGTGACATAAGGCCTAGAACAGAATAGGGCTCACCAAAACATACTGAGTAAAGAGTAACTGCTAACGAGGGTCAAAGCTGCCCGCTGACAAACCACCTGCATCCATTAAAGATGCAGCGCTCCTGGCAAAAGGGACGTTAGTACATATGGAATTGTACTAGTATGTAAAGCTAAAAGTCCTCCCATGAAATTAAATGCCAATATACCAAGGGGATAATCATAAAAACAGCAAGTAACAACCAATGATATACAAATGCCAAGTTAAAACACAATAATTTTTGAAATATGAAAATAATATTATTTTTGGTTGGGAGATCATTAGCCTCCAATCATCACACCATAAACGAGGCACAAAGTCCGATCACAAACTCGATCCACTGAGACATCTCTCCACGGACAATGTGGATTGACATGGTGATGAAAAAAAAAGGTGTTACGAAGAGTAGGATCCACCATGCATGCGACATGGCATCCGATCTTCACCCGATCGATTAGGCCGTCTCCCCACATATGCCGTGTGGGTTGACTTTCAATTCACAACTATCATCAATCTCATCCCAATTAAGGGGAATAATCTCATCACTTCAATCTCATCCCAATCAAGGGGAATATCTCAATCCACTCCTACACCGACACGTGTAGTTTCGGGTGTGGGCCGTTACAACCCACCCTTCCTCGGCTCGCTAATGATACTCCCAAAAATATTTGTTTTTGCACATAAAGGAAATATAAATACAAACACATTCGCCTCGTAACCTTTCACACCATATTTCGCTTTATTAGTACTTTCAGCCACTCACAATATCATTATTTCATTGGCTCCCTTGGCCATTCATATGATTCTTCATTCAAGGCACGATGGCCATATATCATATTCAACACTTTCATTTTTTTACTTTCAAGGATCATCATCATAAACATCAACATATATAATTTTCGGAAAATCATAACTTTAAGTTCATTAGTAATGAAGGCTTTAAACACAATAGATTTCTTTCCAAAGTACAGAGCAAAATGACTTGCAATCGCAACACAAGTTAAAATCATAAACGAGTAATACACCATTTCTTTTTGAAATACTTCCCTAAAAGCAATGCACAGTTTCAACTCATGGGTAAATAAGAAGTCAAAATACAGTGGAAACTCCTACAAGGGAGATCATGGTGATTATGGTTGAAACACAAATTCAAATCATACACTCTAGTTACAAACCATGGCCATATTTTATATCTCACTCTCACTTCTTTTACTTCCAAACATCGTCATTGTTTATCAACAATAGGGGCATTTGGAAATAGAGATTTGATATGTATGAGCTATACGAGTCTTGAGCACATTGGGTTTTCTTTCCAAGTTAAGCATAATAGACTTTCATTTGAAACACTAATTAAAGTCATAACATTTAATACATAAACCGTACTTGAACACATTCTCGAAGAGGTCATAATAAGATAGGAGCAATTGGAACACTTTGAGTATATACATATTTCAACACAATGCTTACTTGGGATAACCGAATCTATTAGGAACAACTGGGAACATGGGGATTAGGAACCTGGGCCAACCATACTCGAAGCTTAGGGGAACATCATAGAATTCAATTCTAAGAGAGAAGTTTAACCAACATACCTTTCTTGAGCATTCCTTAAATTACTACAACGAGCCAACACTTCTAGCAATATCAATCTATAGGAAGATAGCAAAAATCGGATAATAATTAGAAGGATTCTCATGACATAAGTCTCTTGGAAATTTTGTCAAATACCTATTATGCAAAATCGACTACAAAGCTCTACAATGGTAATTCCTTCCTCCCTCAACCAAGTTCAATAAGAAACTACTCGAAATAGTTCAACAACCCCACATACTACTTCCTATTGGCACATTCATGGCCTATCTCAAACCCCACAACATACTTAGACCCATAACTTCTTGCATTAAAACTTAGGAGACGGACTTACTCGGATAGGTGATGGTTTAGTAAAATGGATTCCTTGATTCTTGAAGACTCGGGCAAGAATGGATGAGTAGAATTGCTAGGCCTTCTCCCCTTGTCTCTAGGATACTCTCACTTCTCTCTAAAAACATCAGATTTTGCCTTCAAAATGAGTCGCAAAGGCTTTTAATCAAATGTCATGCCCCTACCTCGGGGAGCGTGACCGGCGCTCAACAGAGTTACCCCGGTCGAGCAAGCCTGCAGAGTGTCATCTAACCAACTTACCCATGAATAAAGTAAAGAATACATTTCATTAATAAGACAGTAAGAGGTCATGTGAATAATACCAGTTCATTTCAATTAGTTACATCATTAACAAGTCTCCAAAATAGTACATTGTACAATCATAGTCAAAGTGGAATAGATGATACGATTACAGAATTTTTAGTTTAACCTTCCCAAAAACATGTACAACCCACACTATGTCTACGGAGCGTCTAACAGGAACAAAAGAGTGCTACGACAGTGCCGGCAACAAGGCCCCGACTATACCTCAAAACGCTATGTACAAAGGATAAAAGATACAAGACCTCAAAATGAAGTGGGGCTCACCAAGTCAGCTGAGGAGAGGGTGTGATGCTATCACTAATCAATACCACCTGCTATGGAACCACCTACATCCATTAAAGATATAGCGCCCCCGGCAAAAGGGACGTTAGTACATATGGAATAGTACTAGTATGTAAAACTAAACACCCTCTCAATAGAACGAGTAACAGTAAACGGAGAATAAAACATGAAATCAATAATAGACTCAAATAGTATCAAGGTCTCAAGTTAGGGGAGGTATATTTCAAGTAAGTTTCAGTAATTTAAGTTGGGAGATCCTTAGCACCGATACACCACCGTGTTTTAGCACAGAGTCCAATCTTAGCCCGATCGGCTAAGCTATCTCACCCCGATACATACACTCACAATGCCACTATGTGCGCGACATGATGTCCGATCGCAACCCGACCGGCTAAGCCGTCTCACCACAATGCCGTATGGGTCGACATCACATCACATCTCGCTAGCAATAATCTCATCCCATTTAATGGGAAACATCTCAACACACCAATCTCATCACATTTAAAGGGAAAAAAGATCATCACATTAGCACGGGGATTTACCCCTCAATCAATCCTACACTGGCACGTGTAGTTTCGGGGTTAGGTTGTTCCGACCTACCCATCCTCGGTGGCTAAATGATACTCCCAAGGCATTTGTTATAAAACGGATTTACCACACATTTCATATTCTTTTATATGTCTTACATGTTATTGGCAGCATTGTCCATAACGCAATATCATTCTTGGCACGTTGGCCGTACCTCATACTTCATGCTCACTATTTCACTTTCAAACATCGTCATAAATCGGGAACAACAAACATTTCTATTCAAGACTTTAAGAACACATTTGAGAAATTTTGGGTCTTAGGAACAGGTGATTTCCTACACAATTAGATATGTTAACTTTCATTTGGGTTTGACTTGAAGTCACAAACATTTACTACATATTCATAATGGACAACTCGGGACTTACAAGAACATCGTGGGAATTCAATTCTATGAGAGAAGTTTAGCCAACATACCTCGCTTTGAGCTTTCCTTATTTCACTACACCGTTCTGCAAATCCTTGCAACTTTGATCTATTTAGAGATATGGCCAAATTGAACACAAATTAGGGAGAAGTTCACGTTTCCAGCTTTTTTGAGCATTTTATCAAACACTAGGTGGGCATTATTATTACTAGCTTCTACTATGGAGGATTTCCTTCACCCCACAAAACAAAGTCTATCCATTTGAGTTCAACTACCTTCCCATAACTCATGAATGTACATGAATGCATAAACAACAACCCTCATCCTCAAAACCTTCCTCCCCATTACCTAATCCCAAACAAAATTTCGAAATTGAGGGTTAGAGCTAGAATCCCACCTCTTGGTTGAAGACTTTGTGAGCTTTCTTGTGGAATTTCAAAGCTTGGACAAGATGTTGATGAACAAAGAACTTGGGGCTTACTTCTCTCTCTATAGAACACTCCCTTCTTCTCTCTAAAATGACAGGTTTATACCTTCAAAACGAGCCCCAATGGCTTTTATCAAAATAGGGTCAGGTAAAAATAATTAGAAAAATAAAGCTCCGACATAGATCTGCGACCGCATAATGCTTCTACGGTCCGCAAAATGGACAGCATATCAGCCCTCCGGAACTGGGCACTTTTGCCTCACTCTGCGACCGGTTTGCAGTCCACAGACCTATTCTGTGGTCACGTAATACGCCGCAGAACTTCCCTCTAGAATGTTTTGTGCTGGGTTTGTGATGGGTTATGTGGCCCGTGAAATGATTATTCGGCCGCATAATGGACCACATAATGGTCCAAACATTTATGTCCAGATTTCTGCTTTAGTATGCGGCAGATCTGCGGTCCGCATATCAGTTATGTGACTGCAGAATGGGCCGCAAAAATGCCCTGCACTTCAAAAAAACTTTCTTCAACTCCCTAACGCACTATTCAACCCAAAAAGTCCGAACCACGGTTGGCAAGCGCGCCGTGAAGATGCCCTTCAATCGTCAACACATAAGCCTAATTTGGCACCACGAAACCCCGAGTTTTACGTAACGTTTTACGGGACCTTACATCCTCCCCCGCTTAAAAACATTCGTCCTCGAATGAGGGCCAAAATCTGCCATGAGAAACCAATGTGACTCAACTGTTTTAACACATACCAACAGTTCTAAACTTTTAACTAACTCCCCAAATTACTAAAATTTTCGCTAGAGTTTCCCTTGTAACTGGGTCTATCCACCTGTCATAGAATCCCAAAAACCAACCCTAACAACATATACATGAACCAACAATGCAACATAACATAAAAACAATGCCAACCGTGGCCTCACAAGCAGTATATCACCAAAAAGGAACACCCTTAAGATCAACTAGACAATTGATACATAATTCATAGAAGGTAAACTCTTAGAATTTTCATAGAACATAACTTTATAAATACATGACTATTCAAACAAATGAGGCTATTTCTTCTTCATTTCTTCCTCGGCCTCTCAGGTGGCCTCTTCAACATGCTGGTTCCGCCATAGTACTTTCACGCAGCCAATCTCTTTGTTCCTCAACTTTCGAACTTGCCTATCAAAATTGGCAACTGGAATTTCTACATAAGAAAATTATTTATTAACCTCAATAATAAGCGACGGATCTCCAACCACCTTCTTCAACATGGATACATGAAACACCGGGTGCACTAAAGACATCTCTGGAGGTAGTTCTAGCATGTAAGCCACCTGACCAATCCTCCGAATGATTCTTTACAGACCGACATATCTCAGATTCAATTTCCCTTTCTTATCGAACCGCATTATACCCTTCATGGAGGAAACCTTCAAGAACACCAAATCATCTTCTTTGAACTTCAAATCCCAACGACGAACATCCGAATAGGACTTTTGATAACTCTGAGCAGTTTTCAACTGCTCCTTAATAATCTTAACCTTTTTCATAGCCTGATGCACGAGGTCTAGCCCTATCAACTTCGCTTCCCCAATCTCAAACCACCTAATGGGAGATCTACATCTCCTACCATATAAAGCATCGAACGGTGCCATTTGAATGCTAGCATGATAACTGTTGTTGTAGGCAAACTCTATGAGTGGCAAATGATCAACCAAGCAAACTTTGAAGTCAATAACATAAGCACGCAACATATCCTCGAGCATTTGAATAGTCCGTTCTGCCTGCCCGCCAGTCTACGGGTGAAAGATTGTACTATGATTTACCCGAATACCCAAACCTTGGTAAAATGTATTCCAAAAACTAGCTGTGAGTTGTGCCCCTCGATCTTAGATAATAGAAACTAGGGTGCCATGTAACCTGACTATTTCCTTGATATACAACTGAGCATATTGTTTTGCTGTGTTGGTAGCCTTAACAGGTAAGAAGTGTGCTGATTTTATGAGTCGGTCCACAATTACCCAAATCGAGTCAAACTTGCGAGGCATGCGAGGCAGTCCCACAACAAAGTCCATATTGATCATCTCCCACTTTCATATGGGAATTTCTATGTTCTGTGCCAACTCACTGGGCCTTTGGTACTCGACCTTCACTTGCTGATAATTTGGGCATCTTGCCACAAAGTCCGCTACATTCCTCTTCATATAATTCCTCCAGTAGACTTTCCTAAGATCATGATACATCTTTGTAGAGCCCGGGTGCATGGAATACCTAGAAGTGTGAGTCCCGGTCATGATTCTTTCCCAGAGACCATCCACATCTGGAACATATAGTCATCCATGGTACCTTAGGGTACCATCATCCACGCCAAGAGAAAAGGCTATGGTCTTATGTTTATGAATCCCCTCCTTCAATTGTACTAACAATGGATCGTTGTATTACTTATCCTTGACTTCCACCATAAGAGATGATTCAGCCCTAGTTTGCACAATCACCCCTTCTTCACTAGAGTCCGCTAGACGAACTCTCAAACTAGCCAACTGATGAACGTCGTTGGCCAACGGTCTTTGATATGCCTCCAAGTGAGCCAAACTACCCATAGATTTCCGGCTAAGAGCATCTGCCACAACATTAGCCTTCCCCAGATGATATAGGATATTGATGTCATAACCCTTGAGTAACGCAAGCCATCATCTCTGCCTCAGATTCAATTCCTTCTGTTTGAAAATATATTAAAGGCTCTTATGGTCCGTGAATATAGCCACACGGACCCTATACAAATAATGACGCCAAATCTTCAAAGCAAAGACCACTACTTCAAGCTCTAAGTCATGTGTTGGACTGTTCTTTCATTATTCTTGAGTTGACTAGAAGCATAAGCTATCACCTTGCCATGTTGCATTAATACATTCCCAAGTCTGATTCTTGAAGTATCACAATACACCACAAACCCATATGTACCCTCTGGTAGGGTCAACACCGATGTCGTAGTCAATCTTGATTTCAACTCCTGGAACCTTCTTTCACAAGCATTTGACTATTAGAACTTAACTGCCTTCTGCACCAATTTAGTCAATGGAGAGGCAAGAGCAGAGAACCCCTGCATAAACTTCATGTAATATCCAGCTAAGCCCAAGAAACTACGGATCTCTGTTGGGGTAGTAGGTCTAGGCCAATTCTTCACAGATGCAATCTATTGAGGATCAACCTCAATTCATTCTCTGGAGACGACATGACCCAAGAACATGATAGATTCAAGCAAATATTCACATTACGAAAACTTCGCATACAACTTGTGCTGATATAGGGTCTGTAGAATTACCTTGAGATGACCGGCATGGTCCTCTCGACTTTGCAAATATACAAGGATATCGTCAATAAACACTATCACGAAGGAGTCAAGAAAAGGCTTGAAAGCTCGGTTCATAAGATCCATGAAAGTTGCGGGGGCATTTGTTAGCCCAAAAGACATTACCAGGAACTCAAAGTGCCCATACCAGGTCCTGAAAGTTATTTTCGGAATATCCTACTCCCTGATCTTCAATTGGTGATACCCGGATCTTAAATCGATCTTGGAGAAGTAATTAGCACCCTGCAATTGATTAAACATGTAATCTATCCTTGGTAGTGGGTACTTATATTTTATTGTAACCTTGTTGAGCTGCCGATAGTCAATACACATTCGTAGTGATCCATCCTTCTTTCTTACAAATAGAACTGGTGCGCCCCAAGGCGACACACTCGGCCAGATGAAACCCTTCTCTAACAAATCCTTCAATTGTTCCTTTAGTTCCTTTAATTATGCCGGTGCCATTCTGTAGTGCGGAATAGATATAGGCTGTGTGCCTGGCATCACATCAATTCCAAAATCAATCTCTCTGTCTTGTGGGATCCTAGAGAGCTCATCCGGAAAGACCTCCAAAAATTCATTCACAGCTGGCATGGATTGTAGGTGCCACAACATTGGTGTCCGTAAGCCGGACCAAATGGTAAATACACCCCTTGTTAATCATCTTCGTGTCCTTAAGGTAAGAACAAAACCTACCCTTTGGCACCACATTCCCCCCTTCCATTCAATCACTGACTCATTTAGAAATTCAAACCTAACTGTTCTGGTTCGACAATCAAGCTTAGCAAAACATGAATAAAGCCAGTCCATCCCATTATTACATCAAAATCAACCATCCCCAATTCAATGAGATCGGCCATGGTATCCCGACCACGCACCGAGACAACATAATCCCTATAAATCAGCGCAGACACAATAGACTCACCAACCGGAGTAGATACATAGAACGTCTCATGGAGCTGTTCCAGTTCTATCCTAAATTCCATAGCAGCATAGGGAGTGACATAGGCCAGAGTGGAACCGGGATAAATAAGGGCAAACACATCATGAGATTGGATAGTCAATATACTCGTGACAACATATGCAGAAGCCTTTGAACTCTGGCGACCCTTCATAGTATAGAAACAACTGGGTCCTCCCGAACTCTGTGTACCACCCCTAGCTGCACCACGCTCTGCAGGTGCTAGGGTGCCTCGAGCTAGATGAGGCGTTGCGGATGTAGTAGCTGCAGAACTGGCTTGCTGTGCTGCACACCCTGCCCATGCTTTGGTGAGACGAATGTCAATCCCTCTGAATATGACCCCTCATACCACACCCGTAGCAGATGGGCTGGTATATGAAGCAGGCCCCAAAGTGCATCTTCCCGCACCTACGGCATGAGGGCCTCCGCTGCTGCTGAAATCTCCCACCAGACCGACCCTGCTGGTAGGGTCCACTTTTCCCCTGACCGGGCCTAAAACGGCTCCCTACTGCTAACTGGGGCCCGATGGCTGCGCACTGGTTCAAAACTGCGTAAAGGACTGCGATGGCTTTGATGACCCTCACCTGAATGCTGACCTACCACCACCACCACCAGAAGAACCACCAATGTTGCCCACGGACAGGGCATTGCTGCTGCTCTCACGCTCCATTCTATTCTTTAGTTTGTGGGTCTCTGTGGCTTGAGCAAATGCCACCATCTTGCCATAGTTCATATAGAAATTGAAGGCAGCTGTAGCGGCCTCATTAATAACCAAGGGGCTAAGGCCCTACAAAAACCAACGTACTCTAGGTTGCAGAGTGGGCAACATGTAGATGGCATATTTGGACAGGCACGCGAATCGCATTTGATACTCCCACATACTCATGCTACATTGCTTCAGGCTCTCAAACTCGGCAATATGGGCTGCCTTAGTCTCGGCAGGCAAGAAATGATCAATGAAAGCATCGACAAACTGACTCCACCTCGCCGGAGGGCTTCCCTCCTCATGGGAGTCCTCCCACATTTCAAAGCAAGAATAGGCCACCCCTTTCAGACGGTAGGAGGCCAGCTCCACTCCCTATGTCTTAGTAGTATGCATAACTCAGAGGGTCTGGTGTATCTTGCCAATAAAGTCTTGGGCGTCCTCCTTAGGATCAGTACTTGTAAATACTGGAGGATCCAACTGGAGAAACCTGTTCACCTTTGAACTAGTGGAATCCCTTGGCTGACTAGAAGTAGTGTTGCAACATTTGATCTCTGGGCCTGGGAAGCCACTATCTGAGCCAACATCTGTATGGCTCCCCTAAGATCCCCACTAGATACACCAGGATCGGAAGTTAGGGCTGGAGATGGAACTGGAACACCATTTGGAGGGATCGTTGCACCACCAATAGGTGTAGGGACATGCGTAGTCTGATCAGGTGTAGTAGAATCAGGTAGTGTAGTAGTCGGGGGAATATTCTCACCCCTCGGGTGGTCACCCACATCATCAAGTAAAAGATCAACTGCCACTTATAGGGTGGAATTGGCTCCTTCGACGGTTCTTGTTTTCTTCCTAGCCGCCATATACTGAAAATTAGAGCAATGCACGAGTTAAAGAAGGAACAACCTTACAATCAGCTTTATCGCACAATCTAGAATATCAAGGAAGGTTATTATTCCTAAATGCCCAAGTAGCCTCCTAACTATATATGTGGTCGACAACACACCGATAAGGACTCTACTAGACACAGCTCCGAGTCATCCTATCACACTTTAAAACCTTTGGCTCTGATACCAAGTTTGTCATGCCCCGACCTCGAGGAGCGCGACTGATACTCAACAGAGTTACCCCGGTCTAGCAAGCCTGCACAGTTCCATCTACCCAACTCACCCATAAATAAAGAGAAGAATACATCTTATCAATTAGACAGTAGGAGGTCAAGTGAATAACATCCGTTCATTTCAATTAGTTATGTCATTAACAAGTCTCCAAAACAGTACAATGTACAATCATAGTCAAAATGGAACAGATGATACAATTACAATATTGTTAGCTTAACCTTCCAAAAAACAGATACAACCCATACTATGTCTACGGAGCCTCTAACAGGAACAAATGAGTGATATGATAGTGCCGACAACCAGGCCCCGGCTATATCTCAGCCCGACCGGCTAAGCCGTTTCACCTTGATACATACACTCACAATACCACCTTGTGTGTGGCATGGCGTCCGTTCTCAGCCCGACCAGCTACGCCGTCTTACCACAATGTCATGTGGGTCGACATCACATCACATCTCGCTAGCAATAATCTCATCCCATTTAAGGGGAAACATCTCAATACATAAATCTCATCCCATTTAAGGGGAAATAATCTCATCATGTTAACACGGGGATTTACCCCCAATCACTCATACACCGGCACGTGTAGTTTTGGGGTTAGGTTATTACGACCTACCCTTCCTCGGTGGCTAAATTATACTCCCAAGGCATTTGTTATAAAAAGGATTTACCACTCATTTCATATTCTTTTACTTGTCATTCAGTTTATTGGCACCATTGCCCATAACGCAATATCATTCTTGGCACGTTGGCCGTACCTCATACTTCATGCCCACTATTTCACTTTCAAACGTCATCACGGATAGTCAACAACAAACATTTCTGTTCAAGACATTAAGCAAACATTTGAGCAATTTAAGGTCTTAGGCACATATGATTTCCTACACAATTTGATATGATAACTTTCATTTGTGCTTAACTTGAAGTCACAACATTTTACTACATATTCATACTTTGAACACGCTCCGGAAGAATAGCATAATATGATAAGAATATTTCGAAACACATTTTGAACATATTCATATATACATATTTTGACACCAAACTTGTTTAGAATAGTCAATTCATAATGGACAACTCGGGACTTACAAGAACATCATGGGAATTCAATTCTAAGAGAGAAGTTTAGCCAACATACCTTGCTTTGAGCTTTCCTTAATGCACTAAACCGTTCCGGAAATCATACCAACTTTCATCTATTTAGAGATATGGCCAAATTGAACACAAATTAGGAAGAGTTCATGTTTCCAGCTCATTTGAGCATTTTATCAAACACTAGGTGGGCATGATTATTACTAGCCTCTCCTATGGAGGATTTCCTTCACCCCACAACCCAAAGTCTACCCATTTGAGTTCAACTACCTTTGCACAACTAATAAATGTACATGCATGTATACCCAACAACCCTCATCCTCAAAACCTTCCTCCCCATTACCTATTCCCAAACAAAATTTCGAAATTGAGGGTTAGGTCTAAGATCTCACCTCTTGGTTGAAGACCTTGTGAGCTTTCTTGTTGAATTTCTAAGCTTGGACAAGATGTTGATGAACAAAGCACTTGGGACTTACTTCTCTCTCTATAGAACACTCCCCTCTTCGGGTAAAAAAAAAAATAGAAACATGAAGCTCCAACATAGATCTGTGGTTGCTTATGCCACCACATAAGGCTTTTGCGGTTCGCAAAATGGACCACATGTTGGCCCTCCGAAACTGGGCACTTCTGCCTCACTTTTCGACAGGTCTGCGGTCCGCAGACCTATTCTGTGGTCGCATAATGCACTGTAGAACTTTCCTCCAGAAATATTTGTGCTAGGTCTACGATGGGTTATGCGGTCCGTAAAATGATTATGCAGCCCGCAAAATAATTATGCGGCCGCATAATGGTCCAAACATTTACCCAGATTGTTGCTTCAGTCTGCGGCACACCTGCAGTCAGCATATCAGTTTTGCGACCGCAGAATGGGCCGCATAAATGCCCTGCACTTCCAAAAAAAAAATCAACTCCCCAACGCAAGCTCACCGCGAAGAATCCCTACAATCTTTAACACATAAGCCTACTTCGGCACCACGAAATATCGGGTTTTAGGTAATATTTTATTGGGCCTTACATCAAAATGTGGTCGGGTTGTATAAATGTCACGCCCCAACATCGAAGAGCGCGATCGGTACTCAACCGAGATAACCCGGTCGAGCAAGCCTGCTAGATTTCCTTCTACCCATCTCACCCATGAATAAAGAAAAGATACATTTCATTAGTTAAACCTTGAGTAGGTTCCATGAACCATACCAATTCCATTACAATTAGTCATTTCATTTTATAGCCTCAAAGTAAATACACAATCATAGTTAAAGTGAAACAAGTGATTTAAATACAACAAGGCTAGTTTGAATTTTCCAACACCCATATACAACTAACACTATGTCTACGGAGCCTCTAACAGAAATAAAAACGTACTACGACAGTGCCGGCAACAAGGTCCCAGCATACCTAAAAACACTATGTACATGGAACAAGAAATACAACACCCCGGAATGAAGTGGCGCTCACCAAGTCGGCTAAGGAAAGGATGTGCTGCTATTACTGATCAGTACCACCTGCTATGGAACCACCTGCATCAATTAATGATGCGGTGCCCCCAGCAAAAAGAACGTTAGTACATCTCGAATAGTATTAGTACAAAGACAAAACACTCATGCAAGGAATCAGAAGTACAACATGAATGTGATGAATCATGGTAACAACAAAAAGGCTTAGATAGCCATAAAAGTCAAAATAGATTTATTTAAGAACTTCCAATAACACTTATAAATTTCAAGTTGGGAATCCTCTACAACTACCTTTACACAGAGCGGCCTTGCCGCCTCACCCCAATGTATGCGGGTGGAGGTGTAATCACAATACCAGAAACTCTACACAAAGCGGTCCCGCCGCCTCACCCAATGTATGCGGGTGGAGGTGTATTCACAATACCAAAAGTCTACTCAAGCAGCCCTGCTGCCTCACCCCACTGTATGCGGGTGGAGGTGTAAACACAATACCACAGCTCTACACAAAGCGGTCGTGCCGCCTCACCCCAAAGTATGCGGATGTAGGTGTAACACAAAGCCATAGCTCGCGTTACCAAAATTATAATAATATGTACAAAAGAGTTCCCTTCTAATCAACAGTTTGACACCTTTGGCCTTAGCAAGTGTAAATTCATAAAGTTTCATCATATGAGAAATAGGCGGTTAATCATATTGATTTCGTACAATATCTTCTTTCCGAAGGGGTATAACATGATTAAGTCAAAGATAGAGAATCATTAATACACGAGGGTTCTAACACGTTATACCAACTTGGCATCAACTCTACTAGTTTGAATATGCCACATAAATAGCATTTCAAGTTCGACTACGCATGATAGAATTTTACAAGGATTTGGGAATTCCGATACTAGAATAAGAGTTTAGCCTTCATACTTCTCTTTGAGCTTTCCTTAAATTACAACAAGTTTCGGGAAATCCTAGCAACTTCAATCTATTTTTGAGACACAACAAAATTGAACACAAATTAGGAAGATATTCATGGTTTCAGCTCATTTGAGCATTTTATCAAACACTAGATGTGCAAATTTGATTACAAGGTTCTACCACAAGATTTTCTTCACTCCACAACCTAATCCTTACCCATTTGAGCTCAACAATCTTCCTACAAACCTTATTGGCAAATGCATGTATAAATAATACTCTCATACCCAAGAATCACACTCCCCCTTTACCTATCTTCTACCCAAATTTGAAATTGGAGAATTGGGGGAAGAATTCTTACCTTTTAGAAACCCTAGCAAGTTCCTATTGATGAAATTCCAAGGCTTGATCCAAGTTGAGCAGTGAAATCCTTCGTCCTCCCTTCCCTCTCTCTAGAATAGCTCTCTCCTCTCTGTAAAATGTCAGGTAATCCACAAAAAATGAACCCTTATGCTAGATAAATGAAATGTGGTCGGGTTATAAAATTGGAGAAATGAAGCCCCGACACAGATCTGCGATCGCATAATGCTTATGCGGTCTGCAAAACGGACCGTACAATTTCCCTCCACAACTGGGCTATTCTGCCTTGTTCTGCGAATGGTCTGTGTTCCGCAGACCTATTTTGCAGTCGCATAATGGACCGTAGAACCTTCTTTAAAATTTCTCATGCTAGTTATGCGATGGGATATACAGCCCGCAAAACGTTTATGTGGCCGCATAATGGACCGCACAATGGTCCTAAAATGTAGTTCAAGTTTCTTCTTCACTCTGCAGCCCGCATAATGATTCTGCGGTCGCAGAATGAACAGCAGAAATGCCCTACACTACCGAAGATTGTCTTCAACTCCCCAACTCTACAGTCATCAATGCATAAGTCCACCTAGACATCACTAAACCCCAGGTTTTAGGTAAAAAATTTCACGGGGCCTTACATCCTCCCGCACTTAAGATCATTCGTCCCCGAATGAGGGTCAAAATTTGCCTTTAGCACCCAATGTGACTTAGCTGCTATAACACACACCTGTCGTTCCAAATTTTTGACTAACTCCCTAAATTACAAAAGATTTTGCTAGAGTCTCCCCTGTAATTAGGACATATCCACCTGCCAGAGAATCCCAAAATCAGTCCTAACAACATAACCACAACACAATGATATAAAATAATAGGGAAACAACACCGGCCACGACATTAAATATTACATTACCAAGGAGGAGCAACCTCAACATAAGACGTACAGGGGAAATATGATTTATGGAAAGTTAGCTTTCAACATCTTGGACTTAATTACACAACTATTCAAATAAATTAGGATACATTTTCTTCATCTCTTCTTTGGCCTCCCAGGTGGCCTCTTCGACTTGATGGTTTCGCCATAACACTTTCATGGAGGCAATCTCTTTATTCCTCAATTTTTGAACTTGCCTATCAGGAATTGTAACTGGAAGTTCTTCATAAGTCAGTTCTTCATTAACCTCTCGACTGGAAAATGAGTGTCGGGTCTCCAACTACTTTCTTCAACATAGACACGTGAAATACCGGGTGCACTAATGACATCTCAGGTGGTAGCTCAAGTTTGTATGCCACCTGACCAATCCTCTGAATGATTCTGTACGGTCCAACATACCTCGGACTCAATTTCCCTTTCTTACCAAATTGCATTACAACTTTCATGAGGGAAACCTTCAAGAATACCCAATCACCTTCTTTGAACTCCAAATCCCGCCGACGAACATCCGAATAAGACTTTTGACAACTCTGAGCAGTTTTCAACCATTCTGTAATGATCCTAACCTTCTCCATAGCCTGATGCTTGAGGTCCGGCCCTATCAATTCTGCTTCGCCAATCTCGAACCACCCAATGAGAGATCTATATCTCCTACCATATAAAGCCTCGAACGGTGCCATTTGGATACTGTCATGATAGCTGTTGGTGTAGGCAAATTCTAAGAGCAGCAAATAATCATCCCAGCTACCATTAAAGTCAAGAATACAAGCGCACAACATATCCTCAAGCATCTTAATAGTCTGCTCTGCCTGCCCATTAGTCTGCGGGTGAAAGGCTGTACTAAGATTCACCTGTGTACACAAACCTTGCTGAAACTTCTTCCAATAACTAGTCGTGAACTGTGCCCCCCGATCTAAGATAATAGAAACTAGAGTGCCATGCAATCTGACTATTTCCTTGATATACAACTAAGCATATTGTTCTACTATGTCGGTAACCATAACATGTAAGAAATGTGCTGATTTCGTGAGTCTGTCCATAATTACCCAAATTGAGTCGAACTTGCGAGGCATGCGAGGTAGTCCTACCACAAAGTCCATTTTAATCATTTCCCACTTCCACATTGAAAAATCAATGTTCTGTGCCAACCCACCGGGCCTTTGGTGATCAGCCTTTACTTGCTGGCAATTTGGACATCTCGCCACAAAGTCCGCTACCTTCCTCTTCATATCATTCCACTAATAAAGTTCCTTAAGATAATGATATATTTTTGTATATCCTGGGTGCACGGAATACCAAGAAGTGCGTGCTTCGGTCATGATTCTTTCTCGGAGACCATCCATATTTTGAACATATAGTCGCCCTTGGTACCTTAGTGTACCATCATCTATGCCAAGAGAAACGGCCATGGTCTTATGTTTATGAATCCCCTCCTTCAATTATACCAATAATGGGTCCTCGTATTGATTTTCCTTGACTTCCACAACAAGCGATGATTCATTACTATTTTGCACAATCACTCCTCCTTCACTAGAATCCGTAAGAAGAACTCCCAAACTAGCCAACTGATGGACTTCCTTGGCCAATGGCCTTTGATATGCCTCCAAGTGAGCCAAACTACCCATAGATTTCCGGATTAGAGCATCCGCCACAACATTAGCCTTCCCGAATGATATAGGGTATCGATGTCATAATGCTTGAGTAACTCAAGCCATCTTCTCTGCCTCAGATTCAATTCCTTCTATTTGAAAATATATTGAAGACTTTTATGGTCCGTGAACGTATCCACATGGACCCCATAAAAATAATGATGCCAAATCTTCAACGTAAAGACCACCGCTGCAAGCTCTAAGTCATGTGTTGGATAGTTCTTTTCATTATTCTTGAGTTGCCTAGAAGCATGGACTATCACCTTTCCATGTTGTATTAATACACACCTTAGTCCGATTCTTGAAGCATCACAAAAGATCACAAACTCATTTGTACCCTCTGGTAGGGTTAACACCGGTGTCGTAGTCAATCTTGATTTCAACTCCTGAAAGCTTCTTTCACAAGCATCTGACCATTGGAACTTAACCGCCTTCTGTGTCAATTTAGTCAACGGAGAGGCAACAGTAGATAACCCCTTTACAAACTTCCTGTATTATCTAGCTAAGCCCAAGAAACTGCGAATCTCTATCAGAGTTGTAGGTCAAGGCCAATTCTTTGTAGCTACAATCTTCTGAGGATCAACCTCAAATCCTTCTCTGGAGATGATATGACCCAAGAACGTGACATATTCAATCCAAAATTCACACTTCGAAAACATTTCATACAACTTGTGTTGATATAGGGTTTGTAGAACTGCCCTGAGATGACCGGTATAGTCCTCTCGACTTCACGAATATACAAGGATGTCGTCAATGGACACTATTACGAATGAGTCAAGAAAGGGTATGAAGACTTGATTCATAAGATCCATGAAAGCTGCCGGGGCATTTGTCAGCCCAAAAGACATTACCAGAAATTTAAACCGCCCATACCGGGTCCCAAAAGTTGTTTTCGGAATATCCTGCTCCTTGTTCTTCAATTGGTGATACCTGTATCTTAAATCAATCTTTGAGAATAAGTCATCTATCCTTGGCAGTGGGTATTTATTCTTGATCGTAACCTTGTTGAGCTGCCGATAGTCAATACACATCCTTAATGACCCATCTTTCTTTCTTAAAAAGAGGACCAGTGCTCCCCAAGGAGACACACTTGGCTGGATGAAACCCTTCTCTAACAAATCTTTCAATTGTTCCTTTAGCTCTTTCAATTCTACCGGTGCCATTCTGTAGGGCGAAATAGATATAGGCTGCGTGTCTGGCATCACATTAATTCCAAAATTAACTTCCCTTTCTGGTGGGATCCCAGGGAGCTCATCCAGAAAGACCTCCGAAAATTCATTCACCACCGGCATAGACTCAAGTGTAGGTGCCTCAGCATCGGTGTCCGTAACTCGGACCAAATGGTAGATACATCCTTTTTTAATCATCTCCGTGACCTTAAGGTGGGAAATAAACCTACCCTTTGGCACCACATCATCCCCTTTTTATTCAATCACTGACTCATTTGGAAATTCAAAGCTACTGGTTCTCGTTCGATAGTCAAGCTTGGCAAAACATGAATAAAGCCAGTCCATTCCCATTATTACATCAAAATCGACCATCCCCAATTCAATGAGATCGACCATGGTGTCTCGACCACGCACCGTGACAACACAATCCCTATAAACCCTTTCAGCCATAATAGACTCGCCAACCGGAGTAGATACAGAGAACGACTGGTGGAGCTGTTCTGGTTCTATCCAAAATTCCATAGCAACATAAGAAGTGACAAATGACAAAGTGGAACTGGGATCAATAAGAGCATGCACATCATGAGATTGGACAGTCAATATACCTGTGATAACATCTGGAGAAGCCTCTGAATCCCGACGCCTCTGCATAGCATAAAATCTGTTGGGTCCTCCCGAACTCTGTGTACCACCCCTAGCTGCACCATGCCCTATGGGTACTAGGGTTCCTCAAACTGGAGGAGGTTTTGTGTATGTAGTAGCTGCAGAGCTAGTTAGCTGCGCCGCACCTCTGCCCATGATCTGGCGGGACGAGCATCAATCCCTCTGAATGTGACCCCTCACACCGCATCCGCAGCATATAGGTAGGTCCATGAAGCAGACCCCAAAGTACATCCTCCCATACTTAGGGTGTAAGGCCCCGTTAAAACGTTCCAAATGATTTAAGATTTTAAAGCGTGCCAACGATATTTGGGAATAACGTATTCGAGTTTTAAATTTGACTATTCCGAATGAGCCTTATGTCAGAAGATATATGTTTAAAGTATGGGTTGTGTAAAAAAATGTTATGGCTTTTAGTCGCGTTCCAAATGAAGGCTATGAGGCCAAATTGTGTGAAAAAATCTCAATATGCTTAACACTCTTAATTGCTCATATGTGTACCCAAAGTCTTGTTTGAAAATATCTTATTGTTGATAATCTATAAAGATGGTTGGAAGTGAGATAAGTGAATTGGGGGTATAAAGTGTGGCCAACGTGCCAAGAGTGAAAGTTATACTTGTGGCCAATGGTGCCAATGAAATGAAATGACGTGAGAAAGGTTATAAAATGAGCCTTGATTCAACTATTCCGAATTGACTTCGAAAATTGAATTGCCTAAAAGCTTATGAACTCAAGTCATGCTCATATGTGGCTATTTTAACAAATGCTATACTTTGTGAGTATTTTCAATGTGTTTGTGTTCTTACATATTCGTGAATGAAAATTGTGTATTGCCCTTTTTGTGGAAAAGTATTTGAAGAATAAATGGTGTGTTACTTGTTGATGATTTTAACTTGTGCATCAATTGCCAATTATTTTACTCCATTTTTTGGAAAGAAATCTATTGTGCTTAAATTGTTTATTTCTAACCAGCTAGCTAGTTTGGGAGTTCGCCTCGTAGACTGTAGTGAAGGAAGGGTAATTGTGCAAAATAGAGCTGAATCATCGCTTGTTGTGGAATTCAAAGAGAAGCAATATAACGATCCATTATTGGTACAACTGAAGGAGGAGATTCATAAACATAAAACAATGGCTTTTACTCTTTGCATGGATGATGGAACACTAAGGTACCAAGGGCGGCTATGTGTTCCAAACACAGATGGTCTTTGAGAAAGAATCATGACCGAGGCTCACACTTTCAGGTATTCCGTGCACCCAGGCTATACTAAGATGCATCATTACCTCAAGGAAATCTATTGGTGGAATGACATGAAAATGAATGTAGCGGACTTTGTGTCAAGATGTCCGAATTGTCAGCAAGTGAAGTCCGAACATCAACGGCCTGGTGGGTTGGCACAGAACATAGAAATTCCAATGTGGAAGTAGGAAATGATTAAAATGGATTTTGTTGTAGGATTACCGCGGACTCCACCCAAGTTTGACTCAATCTAGGTGATCATGGATCGACTCACGTAATTAGCACACTTCTTGCCAGTTAAATCTACTGACACATCAGAACAGTATGCTCAGTTGTATATCAAGGAAATAGTCAGACTGCATGGCACTACAGTTTCCATCATTTCCGATAGGGGCTCAGTTCACGGCCAATAGTTGGAAGAAATTTAAGCAAGGTTTGGGTACTCAGGCAAATCTTAGTACAACCTTCCATCCACAGACCGGCAGGCAAGTAGAGAGGATTATTCAAACGCTTGAGGACATGTTGCGTGCTTGTGTTCATGATTTGAAGGGTAGCTGGGATGATCATTTTCCACTCACGGAGTTTGGTTATAACAACAGCTTTCATGCGAGTATTAAGATGGCACTATTTGAGGCATTGTATGGTAGGAGATGTAGATATCCCATTAGGTGGTTTGAGATTGGGGAAGCTAAGTTGATAGGGCCATACCCCGTGCATCAGGCTATGGAGGAGGTTAAGATCATAAAGGAGCGGTTGAAAACTGCCCAGAGTCATCAAAAATCCTATTCGGATGTCCATCGCAGATACTTAGAGTTGAAAGAAAATGATTGGGTATTCTTGAAGGTTTCCCCCATGAAGGGTATTATGCAGTTTAGGAAAAAGGGGAAATTGAGTCCAAGGTATGTCGGGCAGTACAAAATCATTCACAGAATTGGCCAGGTGGTGTACAACCTTGAGCTACCACCCAAAACGTCATTAGTCCACCCGGTATTCCATGTGTCTATGTTGAAGAAGGTAATTGGGGATCCATCAGCCATTGTGCCGGTTGAGACCATTGAGGTTAGTGAACAATTGTCCTATGAAGAAATTCCAGTTGCCATTCTTGATAGACAAGTCCGAAAGTTGAGGAATAAATAAATTGCCTCCGTGAAAGTATTATGGCGAAACCAGTAGGTTAAAGAGGCCACGTGGGAGGCCGAGGAAGAAATGAAGAAGAAGTATCCTTACTTGTTTGAATAGCTATGTAATCCTTTCGTTTTATGAACTTGTCGCCTATGAATTTTGTATCACTTGTTCAGTTAATATAAAGGTGTTTCTTTTGATTATATGTTGCTTATGAGGCCACAATTGGTATTGTTATGAGTTTTGTTACGTCGTTGGGTTGTGCATATGTTTGTAAGATGTGTTTCTGTGGTTCTGTGACAGTTGGATAGGCCTAGTTACAAGGGAAACTCTAGCAAATTATTTTTTGGAAATTTAGGGAGTTAGTCAACTTTGGGGTTGCTGGTGTGTGGTATGAAAACCGAGCTGCATAAGTTGCTAATAGTGGACCTTGATCCTCATTCGAGGACGAAAGATCTTAAGTGGGGGAGGATGTAAGACCCCGTATAATTTTTCCTAAAAACCGGGATTTCTGTGATGCCGAAATAGATGTAGGGGTTAATAGTAGTAGAATTTATGCGGCCCATTATGCAGCCACATAATCACTCTGCGGACCACAGAATGGCCGTAGAGTGAAGCAGCCATTTTGGCAATCTTTGAGGTGAATTCCGCGGCCAGTTATACGACCGCATAACCGTTTCGCGAGCTGCACTTCAGCCGCATAATCGTCCTTGGACTTTTGCGGTGGGAGGTTCTGCGGCGGATTATACGACCACAGGACAGGTCTACGGGCCGCGTAACGACCGCAGAGTGAAACAGACCAGCTCAGTTCCCAGGGCCACTTTTCACGGTCATTTCGCGGACTGCATAACCATTATGCGGTAACATATGCGACCGCAAAACCTGTTCTAGAGCTTCATTTTTGGGGTTTCAAAACCCGACCATATTCCGTTAAAACACCTAACTTGGACCATTTTGAACTTATTTTCTGATATTTTTAGAGTGAGAGAGAGGATGGAGAAAGTGATCTTCATCAAATTTCTCTTCAATTCTCACTTAAAACCTTGAAGATTATCAATAGAGGCACCTAGGTCTTCTTCCTAAAAGGTGAGATTCTATCACCCCAAATACTTAATTTCAAAATGTAACTAGAATGAGCCATTAGCAAGGTAATTCATGGGGATGGGAGTGCTTACCTTGCATGCACGTGTTCCTAAGGTATGCCGGGAGGTTGTGAGTAAAAGATAGAAAAGAATGGGGTGTGGGTTGGTGGAGTCTTTCATAAAAAGGGCCATGAACCCTTAATACACACACAATGTTTTATAGAATTCTCAAGTGAGCTAGAATTATGATCGTTTTCCTAATTTTGGGTTCAATTTTGCTCTATTGCTAAAATAGATTGATGTTGCTAATATTTCAGAACATCTTAGAGTTTGAAGAGGCTCAATTGAGGTATGTTGGCTAAACCCCCTCTTCTTAGAATTGAAACACATGGTATTCATGCAATCAACGTAAGTCCCAAATTGAACGTCCTAGAAATTATTATCCCGAATGTGCTTGCTTTGCCAATATATGTGTAATATGTATTCCCTTTCTTTCATCATGTTATCTCGTTATCTGAGCAAATGTTCAAGACTTAGAATATGTGCTACTATACCTAGACTTCAAGTCAAATTCGATTAAAGATTGTTATGCCAAATTGTGTGAAAAGCCTCTATGTGCCTTGAATTCCAAATTGCTCACATGTAAAATCAATAGTCTTGAATGAAAACTCTGTTGTGGAAATGATGTTGGATTGTGAAAAAGAACTCGAATTATTAAATAAGGCCAAGTTCCAAGAACGACTTTATAATTAAAGCCCCTTGTGCCAATGTGCTGAAAAGATGGGAAAGAAATATGAAGTAAGATGATCGATTGAAAAGATCGGGCCGAGATCGGACTCCCTGTAATAACACATTGGTATTGTGAGTGCAATTTCTTACATGGTTTATGTCTCAAACGAGATGGCTTAGCCGATCGGGCCGAGATCGAACTCCGTGTAATAACATGGTGGTATTGTAAGTGAAATTTTGAACATGGTTGATGTCTCAAACGCGATGGCTTAGCCGATCGGGCCGAGATCGGACTCAGTGTAAGAACATTGTGGTATTGTGGACCATGGTATATTGGTTGCAATTGACTTGAAAATGTAAGTGATCTTTCACTTGACGTTTTATTGTTACTTACAGTTCATATTGCTTCTTGATTGTTTCCCTTGTGTTACTATTCATTTTATTGAAATAGTGTTTAGTTTTCATACTAGTGCTATTCGACAGTACTAACGTCCCTTTTTCCAGGGGCTCTGCATCTTTAAATAGATGCATGTGGTTCCATAGCAGACAATGTTGATCACAGATAGGTGCTGCATCCTCTTCTCAGCGGACTCGGTGAGCCCCATTTCATTTTGGGGTCATGTAATATATCTTTTGTTTATATTGTTGTACTTTTTAAGGTATAGCCGGGGCCTTATTGTGGGCGCCTTCTTTACACTCTTTTGTATCTTTAGAGGCTTCGTAGACACTATGTGGGTTGTATATGGGTGCTAGAAAGGTCAAACGGATTATGTTGTATTTTGGATTTTTGTTCTACTAAATCACAAAATGTATGTATTTTGAAACTTAAAAGGGAAGTAGAAAAATGAAATGGTTTAGTAATGTCTATATATATGGTCCTTCTACTATTTAGCAAATAAAATCATGCCTTCTCTCATCATAAGCGAGTTGGGTAGAAAGTGTCTAACAGGCTTTCTCGACCGATCCCACTCGGTTGAGCACCGGTCGCGCTCCCTAAGGTTGGGGCGTGACAAACTTGGTATCAGGGCCTAAGGTTTTAAAATGTCCTAGGATGTCTCGGAGCCATGTATATTAGAGTCCTTTTTATCGGTGTATTGTCGACCACATCTATTTGTTGGAGGCTACTTGGACATTTAGGAACAATACCCTTCTTTAATATTCTAGACTCTGCGATGATGCTAATTGTGCAACAATTTCTCCTCTAACTCGTGCATTCCTTTAACTTTCAGTATATGGCACCTAAGAAGAGAGAAAGAACTGGCCTAGGGGACAATACTGCTTCAGGAGTGGAAGTTGACCCTCTATTTGATGATGTGGGTGAATACCCGAGGGGTGAAGATAATCCCCCAACTGTTTCACTGCCTGATTCCACTACACCTGACCAGGCCACACCAGTGCCTACACCAACTGAGGGTGCGACGGTTCCTCTACCTGATATTTCGGTTCCATCTCCAACCCCAACTTCCGATTCTAGTATTTTTGATGGGGATCTTAGCGGAGTTATTCAAATGCAGACTCAGATATTGGCTTCTCAGGCCCAATGGTTGAATGCTGCACCCACATCTTCTAGCCAACCAGGGGATTCCACTAGTTATAGGGTGAACAGGTTTCCGCAATTGGATCCTCCGGTGTTCACGGGTGCTAATCCCGAAGAGGACCCATAGGACTTAATTGATGAGTTACATAAAATTCTCCGGGTTATGCGCGCTACTGAGAAGGAGGGAGTGGAGTTGGCTGCCTACCGCCTGAAAGGGGTGGCATATTCTTGGTTTGAGAATTGGGAGGATGTTTGGGAGGAGGGGACGCCTCCAGCAAGGCGGAGTGAGTTTGCTGATGCCTTTATAGACCATTTCTTGCCTACCGAGACTAGGGCAGCCCACAGAGTTTGAGAATCTTAAGCAAGGGAGTAAGAATGTGTGGGAGTATCACATGGAGTTCGTGCACCTGTCAAAATATGCTATTCACATGATGCCCACCATGGAGGCCAGAGTGCAGCGATTTGTGCAGGGCCTTAGCCCTTTGGTTATTAACGAGGCTGCCACATCTGCCTTAAATTCTGATACGAACTATTGTAGGATAGTGGCGTTTGCTCAAGATACAGAGGCCCGAAAGTTAAGGAACGTGATGGAGAGAGAGGGTAGCATAGGGTCCGATCCACGGGCAATCCTGGGGATTCATTTGGTGGTGGGAGATCATATTTTAGGGGAGGGTTATCAGGGCCATCCCAGTCTTATGCTCAGTCTTCAGCCAGTGCACCTCCAGCGGGGCACAGTCAGTAGTAGAGGAGTCGCTTCAGGCCCAATCAGGGAAGTAGGGGGTCCCACCATCAGGGCCGATCAGCAGGGAGATTGTATATGCTCTTATTTATCCCGGTTCCACCTTGTCCTATGTTACCCCTTTATGTTGCTATAGAATTTGGGATAGAACCCGAACAGCTTCATGAGCCGTTCTCTATATCTACTCCGATTGTCTAGTCTATTGTGGCTGCAAGGGTGTATAGGGGTTGTGTTATCACGGTACGTGGTCGGGACACCGTGGCCGATCTCATTGAATTGAAGATGGTCGATTTTGATGTAATTATGGGGATAGATTGGCTTTATTCATGTTTTTCTAAGCTCGACTGCCAAACTAGAACTGTGAGGTTTAAATTTCCAAATGAGCCAGCTGTTGAGTGGAAGGGGGATAATGTGGTGCCGAAGGGTAGGTATCTATCATTTGGTCCGAGTTACAATCACCAATACTGAGGCACCTACACTCGAGTCTGTGCTAGTTGTGAATGTATTTCCAGAGGTCATTCCTTATGAGCTCCCTAGGATTACGCCAGACAGGGAGATTGATTTTGGGATTGATGTGTTGCCAGGAACGCAGCCTATATCTCTTTTGCCCTACAGGATGGCACCAACAGAATTGAAGGAACTAAAGGAGCGATTGAAGGATTTATTAGAGAAGGGTTTCATCCGACCGAGTGTGTCACCATGGGGCGCACCGGTTCTCTTTGTAAGGAAAAAAGATGGATCGCTAAGGATGTGTATTGACTATCGGTACCTCAACAAAGTCACAATAAAAAATAAGTACCCATTACCAGGAATATATGATTTGTTTGATCAGTTACAGGTTGGTATAGACTTATCCAAAATTGATTTACGATCCGGGTATCACCAATTGAAGATCAGGGAGCAGGGTATTTTCAAAATAGCTTTCGGAACCCGGTGTGGGCACTTTGAATTTCTGGTAATGTCTTTCAGGCTAACAAATGCCCCGCAGCGTTCATGAACCTTATGAATCGGGTTTTAAAGCCTTTCCTCGACTCCTTTGTGATAGTGTTCACTGACGATATTCTTGTTTATTGATGAGGTCGGGAGGACCATGCCGATCATCTCAGGGTAGTGTTGCAGACTCGTCCTCAGCACCAATTGTACGCGAAATTTTCAAAGTGTGAATTTTGCCTCACATCTGTCACATTCTTGGGTCATGTTGTCTCCAGAGAAGGAATTAAAGTGGAGCCTCAAAAGATTTCAGTAGTGAAGAATTGTCCTAGACCTACAATGCCAACGGAGATTCACAGTTTCTTGCGTTTAGCAGGGTATTACCGGAAGTTTGTGTAGGGGTTCTCTACTCTTGACTCTTCATTTACTAGATTGACTCAGAAAGTGGTTAAGTTCCTATTGTCACGCCCCAAAACCGAGGAGCGCAACCGGCGCTCAACCGAGTGAACCCGACCGAGCAAGACCGTTAGATTTCATTCTACCCAAATTCATCAATGAAAAGAGATAATACATATTATCATTAATTAGATGAAAATGTGTTCATGTCTACAATACCAATTCATTTCCAATAGTTTCATCATTTTTAAAGTCTCAAATGGACAAGAAACACGTCCACAACATAACATAGTTTGTCTTTCCCCAACACCAATACACAACCCTCACTGTATCTACGGAGCCTCTATAGATAAAGAAGAGTACAATGATAATACCGGCAACAAGGCCCCGGCTATTCCTCAAACCAAATACACAAAGTACAAAAGATACATGACCCCAGAATGAAGTGGGGCTCACCAAGTCAGCTGGCAAGAAGGTGTACTGCTATCACTGATCAATATCTCCTGCTATGGAACCACCTGCATCCATTTAAAGATGCATCACCCCCGGCAAATGGGACGTTAGTATCGTCGATTAGAACTAGTATGTATAACTAAACAGTCTCTCAATAGAATGACAAATAATACAAACAAGATTATCATAATATCAATGGAAGCCTTAATTATCATCAAACATCCATTTAGGGTCAATACAGTATTCAAATTAATTTCCATATCTCATATTGGGAGTTTTTTAGTATGGATATACCATTGTCCACAATACCATTATTCACAGTACCATTATTCACAAAACTAGTACTACTGTACTCTTAGAACGGAGTCCGATCATGACCCGATCGGCTAGGCCATATCATTAGAGACATTAACCACAATTACTCTCAATATCAATTCCACCATATTTAACACGGAGTTCGATCATGACCCGATCAGCTAGGCTATCCATTAGGGACATCGACCATAATCACAATTTCAATTATAATTTCAAGCACAATCACCACCATGTGTGCGGCATGATGTCTGATCATGACCCGACCGGCTAGGATGTCTTATTTGAGACATCAACCTATTTATATCAATCAACGCATTTCGTATTACTTTCACATCATTTCATTTCATTGGCAATAATGGCCATAATTATAAGATCATTCTTGGAACGTTGGCCATATTTAGTATTTCATGCTAACGTTATCAATTTCAAATATCATTATCATCATCAAGAATAAATACAATTTAAATCAAGGTGTGTAATACACATGTGAGCAAATAGGGTCTAAGGCACATAGAAATATTTCACAAAATTTGGCATAATAGCCTTCATTTGAACTTGAGTTAAAGTCGAAACATTATTAATGCACAACACATATTTTAATACATCCTCAATTGGTACATAACATGAATAAAGCATTTGGGATGCTTGTTGAACATATATCTTTCAACCCAATCTTACTCGGAATAGCCAGTTTCATAATCAATCACTCGGGACTTACATAATTTACATGAATATCGTGGGATTCAATTCTAAGCGAAGCGTTTAGCCAACATACCTCACTTGAGCTTCCTTAAACTCTAAAACGTTCCGAAATTCTTAGGAACCTCAATCTATTGTAGAAATATAACAAATTGAATCAAAATATGGAAGATGCTCATGGTTCTAGCTCACTTGAGCATTTTATCAAACACTAGGTGTGCATAAGGTTTCAATGTCCTTTTTATGAACATTGATAACACATGCATGCAAAACAAACAACTCTCATGCCCAAAAATTATCTTGCTAGTTACCTATTTTCAGAAGATTTCGAAATTAGGGTTTAGGATGTAGAATCTTACCTCTAGGATGAAGACCTAGTGAGCTTCCCTTCTTAATCTTCCAAAACTTGAGCAAGAAATGAAGAAAAATTATTAAAGAACACCTTCTCACCCTAGGGTACTCTCTCTCGCTCTAAAATATCAGATTATGTCTCAAAAATGGCCCAAAGAGTGTATTTAACGAAATAGGGTCGGGTTTTAAAAACCCCAAAATGGAGCTCCGGAACAAGGTATGTGATTGCATAACCGATATGCGGACTGCATATCGATCGCATAATTGGTTACAAAATAGCCAAAAGAACTGTTTGTGTATACGATCACTATGCGGTCCGCATAACCATTATGCGGTCGCATACTCGACAACATAATTGCTTCCAATTGGCCCAATTAACTGCCTCACTCTGCGGCCATTATGCGGTCCGCAGAGTGGTTTTGCGGTCGCATAATGGACCGCAGAAATGCACTCTTCCGCCTAAAATTTTCTTTTACTTTCCAGTGCATTGTTCAACCCAAAAAGTCTGAGCCACGGCGAGCAAGCTCGCCGCGAACAATTTCTACAATCCTCAAACACATAAGCCTAGTCCCGTACCATGAAACATTATTTTCTTTGCATATGTTATTGGGCTTTACACTTAAGTACTTCAAAATTTTCCGGGGCGTTACATTCTCCCCCGCTTAGGATCATTCCTCCTCGAATGAGGGTAAAAATCTGTCATTAGCATCTTATCCAACTCAGTTTGTTTCATACCATATTCGAGCAGCCTTAAATTTGACTAACTCCCAAAATTTCCAAAACTTTTGCTAGAGTTTCCCTTGTAACTAGGCCTATCCACCTATCAGAGAGCCCTAGAAACACATCCTAACAATATATACGTACTCCAACGATGTAACATAATACAAAACAACACCAAATGTGGTCTCATAAGGAATATATATCTAGAAAGGAACACCCTTAATGCCAATTGTTCACATGATACAAAATTCATAAAAAGTAAGTTCTATAATTTTCCTAGATCACAATTTTATAAATACCTGGTCATTCAAACAAATAAGGATACTTTTTCTTCATTTCTTCCTCGGCCTCCCAAGTAGCCTCTTCAACCTGTTGGTTTTGCCACAACACTTTCACGGAGGCAATTTCTTTATTTCTCAATTTTCGGACTTGCCAATCAACAATAGAAACTGGAATCTCTTCGTAAGTCAATTTCTCATTTACCTCAATAGTCTTAACCGGAAAAATGAGTGTCGGATCTCTAACTACTTTCTTCAACATAGACACATGAAATACCGGGTGTACTAATGACATCTCAGGTGGTAATTCAAGCTTGTATACCACCCCACCGATCCTCTGAATGATGTTGTACGGTCCGACATACCTCAGACTCAATTTCCCTTTCTTACTAAATTGCATTACACCCTTCATGGGGAAAACTTTCAAGAATACCCAATCATCTTCTTGGAACTCCAAAGCCCTACGACGAACATCCGAATAGGATTTCTGACGACTCTGAGCAGTCTTCAATCGCTCCTTATTTATTTTAACCTTTTCCATAGCCTGATGCACAAGGTCTGGCCCTATCAAATCTGCTTCCCCAATTTCGAACCATCCAGTGGGAGATCTACATATCCTACCATATAGAGCCTCAAACGGTGCCATCTGAATGCTAGCATGATAGCTATTGTAATATGCAAATTCTATGAGTGGTAAATGATCATCCCAGCTACCTTTGAAGTCTATAATACAAGCGCGCAACATATCCTCAAGCGTCTGAATAGTCCGCTCTGCCTGCTCGTCAGTCTGCGGGTGAAAGGCTATATTAAGATTCACCTGAGTACCCAAACCTTGCTGAAATTTCTTCCACATATTAGCAGTGAATTTTGCTCCCTGATCAGAAATAATGGAAACTGGGGTGGCATGCAACCTGACTATTTCTTTGATATACAATTGAGCATACTGTTCCACTGTGTCGGTAGACTTAACCGGCAAACAGTGTGCTGATTTCGTGAGCCGATCCACAATTACCCAAATTGAGGCAAACTTGCACGAAGTGCGCGGTAATCCTACCACAAAGTACATATTAATTATTTCCCCCTTCCACATTGGAATTTCTATGTTTTTTGCCACCCCACTAGGCCTTTGGTGTTCGGCCTTCACTTGCTGACAATTCGGACATCTTGCCACAAAGTCCGCCACATTTCTCTTCATACCATTCCACCAATAGACTTCCTTAAGATCATGATACATTGTTGCAGATCCTGGATGCACGGAATACCTAGAAGTGTGAGCTTCAGTCATAATTCTTTCCCGGAGACCATCCACATTTGGAACACAGTGTCGCCCTTGGAGCCTTAGTGTACCATCATCCATGACAAGAGAAAATGCCGTGGTCTTATGTTTATGAATCCCCTCTTTTAATTGCACCAACAATGGATCGTTATGTTGCTTCTTTTTGATATCCACAACAAGCGATGATTCAGCCATATTTTGCACAATTACCCCTCCTTCACTAGAGTCTGCAAGACGAACTCCCAAACTAGCCAATCGGTGAACTTCTTTGGCCAATGGCCTATGATATGCCTCCAAGTGTGCTAAGCTACCCATAGATTCTTGGCTAAGAGCATCCGCCACAACATTAGCCTTCCCTAGATGGTAAAAAATATCAATGTCATAATCCTTGAGTAATTCAAGCCATCTTCTCTGCCTCAGATTCAATTCCTTTTGTTTGAAAATATATTGACGGCTCTTATGGTCCGTGAATATATCCACATAGACCCCATATAAAGAATGACGCCAATTTTTCAATGTAAATACCACCGCCGCAAGTTCTAAATAATGTGCTAGATAGTTCTTTTCATGATTCTTTAGTTGCCTATAAGCATAAGCTATCACCTTTCCATGTTGCATTAATATACACCCAAGCCTGATTCTTGAAACATCACAATATACCACAAATCCATCTACACCCTCTGGTAGAGTCAACACCGGTGCCGTAGTCAATCTTGCTTTCAACTCTTGGAAACTCTTTTCACAAGCATCTGACCATTGGAACTTAATTCCCTTCTGTGTCAATTTAGTCAATGGAGAGGTAAGAGTAGAAAATCCCTCCACAAACTTTCTGTAATACCCTGCTAAGCCTAAAAAACTGCGAATCTCTGTTGGAGTTGTAGGTCTCGGCCAATTTTTCACAGCTAAAGTTTTCTAAGGATCAACCTTAATTCCCTCACTAAAGACTACATGACCCAAGAATATAATCGATTCAACCCAAAATTCTCACTTTGAGAACTTTGCATATAACTGGTGCTGCTGTAGGGTTTGCAGAACTACCCTGAGATGATCGGCATGGCCTTCTCGACTTTGTGAATATACAAGAATATCGTCAATAAACACTATCACAAAAGAGTCGAGGAATGGCTTAAAAACTCGATTCATAAGATCCATGAAGGCTGCTGGGACATTTGTTAGCCCAAAGACATCACTAGAAATTCAAAGTGCCCATACCGGGTCCTAAAAGCTATTTTCGGAATATCCCGCTCCCTGATCTTCAATTGGTGATACCCGGATCGTAAATCAATTTTGGAGAAGTACCTAGCACCTGCAATTGATCAAACAAATCATCTATCCTTAATAGTGGGTACTTATTCTTGAATGTGACCTTTTTAAGTTGCCGATAGTCAGTACACATTCTCAGTGACCTATCTTTCTTTCTTACAAAAAGGAGAGGTGAGCCCCAAGGCGACACACTTGGCTGGATAAAACCCTTTTCTAACAAATCTCTCAATTGTTACTTTAGCTCTTTCAATTCTCCCGGTGCCATTCTGTAGGGTGGAATAGATATAGGATGTGTGTCTGGCATCAGATCAATCCCAAAAATCAATCTCCCTGTCTAGTGTGATCCCAGGGAGTTCATCCGGAAAGACTCCCGGAAAATCATTCACAACATGCACAGACTCAAGTGTAGGTGCCTAAACATCGGTGTCCGTAACACAGACCAAATGATAAATACATCCCTTGTTGATCATTTTCGTGGCCTTTGGGTAAGAAATAAACCTACCATTCGGCACTACATCATCACCCTTCCACTAATAACTAGCTCATTTGGAAATTTGAACTTAACAGTTCTGGTTCGGCAATCAAGCTTGGCAAAACAAGAATAAAGCCAATCCATCCCAATTATCACATCACAATCAACAATTCTCAATTCAATAAGATCGGCCACGATGTCCCGACCATGCAACGTGACAACACAATCCCTATAAACCCGCGCGACTAAAATAGACTCACCAACCGGAGTAGATATAGAGAACGACTCATAAAGTTTTTCTGGTTCTGTCCCAAATTCCATAGCAACATAAGGTGTGACATATGACAAAGTGGAACCGAGATCAATAAGGGCATATACATCATGATATTGGACAGTCAATATACCCATGATAACATCTGGAGAAGCTTCTAAACTCTGGCGACCCCTCATAGCATAGAAACGGCCAGATCCTCCCAAACTCTGTGCTCCACCCCTAGCTGCACCACGCCCTGCGGGTGTTGGAGTGCCTCGAGCTGGAGGAGGTACTGCGGATGTAGTAGCTACAGAATTGGCTGGTTGTGCCATGCCACTGCCGCACCTTGGCGGGATGAAAGACAATCCCTCTGAATGTGACCCCTCAATCCACATCTGTAGCATATGGGTAAGTCCATGTAGCATATTCCTAGGTGCATCTTTTCACACATAGGGCATGGGGGCTTCCTCTGCTACTGGAATCTACCACCATGACGACCTTGCTGATTGGATCCCATGTTGCCCTGACTGGGCCTGAAACAGCTCCACTGCTACTGCTGACTAGGCCCTGATGGCGGTGCACTAGCCGAAGACTGAGCAAAGGACTGTGATGGCCCTAACGACCCTCCTCTAAATGTTGACTTCCCACCACCTGAAGAACCACCAAAGTTGCCCGTAGACCGGGCCTTATTACTACCCTCTCGCTCCATTCTGTTCCTTAATTTGCGGGTCTCTGTAGCTTGAGCAAATGCCACCATCTTTACATAGTTCATATCAGAATTCAAGGCTGTTGTACCAGCCTCATTAATTACCAAAGGACTAAGGCCCTGCACAAATCATCAAACTCGGGCCTTCATAGTGGGCAGCATGTAAATAACATGTTTAGATAGGTACACGAATCTCATATGGTAATCCCACACACTCAGGTTACCTTGCCTAAAGTTGTCAAACTCAGCAGCACGGGCTGCCTTAGTCTCGACAGGCAAGAAATGATCAATGAAGGCATCCGTAAACTCACCCAACCTCGTCGGAGAGTTCCCTTCTCCACGGGACTCCTCCCATAGTTCATACCAAAAATATGCCACCTCTTTCAAGCGGTAGGAGGCCAATTCCATTGCCTCTGTCTCAGTAGCACGCATGACTCGGAGAGTCTTGTGCATTTCATCATTGAAATCCTGGGATCTTCCTCTGGGTTAGTTCCCATAAACACTGGAGGATCCAACTGGAAGAAGTGGGTGCAACATTTGACCTCTGGTTCTGGGAAGCCACTATTTGAGTCAACATCTGTATGGCTCCCCTAAGATCAACATCAGAAACACCATAATCGGAAGCTGTAACTGGAGGTGGAACTGGTATATCAGTTGGAGGGACTGTTTCACCCTCAGTAGGTGTAGGGACAGGTGCGGTCTAATCAGTTGTAGTAGGGTCAGGCAGTGTAGTAGCTGGAGGAATATTCTCACTCCTCGGGTGCTCACCCGCATCATCAATTATAGGATCAACTGTCACTCTTGGGGTGACATTGGCTCTTTGGCCAGTTCATGCCTTCTTCATAGGTGCCATGTACTGAAAATTAGAGTAACTCAGGAGTTAAAGGAGTAACAATCTTACAACAAGCTTTATGGCACGATCAAGAACATGAAAGAAGGGTATTATTCCTAAATTCCCATGTAGCATCCTAATTATAGATGTGGTCGACAACACACCGATAATAAGGACTCTACTAGACACGCCTCCGAGACATCCTAGGACACTTTAAAACCTGGCTCTGATACTAAGTTTGAACCGCCCCAAAACCGAGGAGCGCGACCGGCGCTCAACCGAGTAAACCCGACTGAGCAAGCCTGTTAGATTTCATTCTACCCAAATTCATCCATGAATAGAGATAATACATAATATCATTAATTAGACGAAAATGTGTTCATATCTACAATACCAATTCATTTCCAATAGTTTCATCATTTTTAAAGTCTTAAATGGACAAGTAACACGTCTACCACATAACATAGTTTGTCTTTCCCCAGCACCAATACACAACCCATACTATGTCTACAGAGCTTCTATAGATAAATAAGAGTACAATGATAATGCCGGCAACAAGGCTCCGACTATACCTCAAACCGAATACACAAAGTACAAAAGATACATGACCCCGGAATGAAGTGGGGATCACCAAGTCAGCTGGGAAGAAGATGTACTGCCATCACTAATCAATATCTCTTGTTGTGAAACCACCTACATCCATTTAAAGATACAGCGCCCCCGGCAAAAGGGACGTTAGTACCGTCGAATAGCACTAGTATGTATAACTAAACAGTCTCTCAGTAGAACTACAAATAATACAAACAAGATTATCATAATATCAATGAAAGCCTTAATTAATATCAAACCTCAATTTAGGATCAAGACAGTGTTCAAATTAATTTCCATATCTCACATTGGAAGATTTTTAGTATCGACATACCATTGTCCACAATACCATTACTCACAAAACTAGTACTAGCGTACTCTTAGCACGGAGTCTGATCATGACCCAATCGGCTAGGCCATCTCATTAGATACATCAACCACAATTATACTCAATAGCAATACCACCGTCTTTAATACAGAGTCCAATCATGACCCGATCGGCTAGGCTATCCATTAGGGACATCGACCATAATAACAATTTCAATTATAACTTCCAGCACAATCACCACTATGTGTGTGGCATGGTGTCGGATCAAAACCTGATCGGTTAGGCTGTCTTAATTCAGACATCAACCTTTTTATATCAATCATCGCATTTCTTATTACTTTCACATCTTTTCATTTCATTGGCAATAATGGTCATAATTATAAGATCATTCTTAACACGTTCTCCATATTCAGTATTTCATGCTCACCTTATCAATTTCAAATATCATTATCATCATCAACAACAAATACAATTCAAATCAAGGTGTGTAATACACATCTGAGCAATTAGAGTCTAAGGCACATAGAGATATTTCACAAAATTTGGCATAATAACCTTCATTTGAACTTGACTTAAAGTCGAAACATTATTAATGCACAACCCAAATTTTAATACATCCTCAATTGGTACATAACATGAATAAAGCATCCGGGATGCTTGTTGAACATATATCTTTCAACCCAATCTTACTCGAAATAGCCAGTTTCATAATGAATCATTCGGGACTTACATAATTTACATGAATATCGTGGGATTCAATTCTAAGAGAAGAGTTTAGCCAACATACCTCACTTGAGCTTCCTTAAACTCTAAAACGTTCCAGAATTCTTAGCAACTTCAATCTATTGTAGAAATATAATAAATTGAATAAAAATTTGGAAGATGATCATGGTGCTAGCTCACTGGAAAATTTAGAAAATTTGGAGCATTTTATCAAACACTAGGTGTGCATAAGGTTTCAATGTCCTTTTTATGAAGGATTCCATCATCCCACAACCCAATCTTTACCATTTCTAGCTCAACAATCTTCCTACACCCTTTGATAACACATGCATGCAGAATAAACAACTCTCATGCCCAAAAATTATCTTGCTAGTTACCCATTTTCAAAAGCTTTCGAAATTAGGGTTTAGGTTGTAGAATCTTACCTCTAGGATGAAGACCTAGTGAGATTCCCTTCTTAATCTTCCAAAACATGAGCAAGAATTGAAGAAAAATTATTGAAGAACACCTTCTCACTCTAGGGCACTCTCTCTCACTCTAAAATTTGAGATTATGTCTCCAAAATGGCCCAAAGAGTGTATTTAACGAAATAGGGTCGGGTTTTAAAAATCCAAAAATGGAGCTCCGGAACAAGGCATGCGATTGCATAACCAATATGCGGACCGCATAATTGGTTACAAAATAGCCAAAAGAATTGTTTGTTTATGCGGTCACTATGCGTTCTGCATAACCATTATGCGGTCGCATAATGCACTGCATAACTGTTTTGCGGTCGCATAGGCGACCGCATAATTCTTTCCAATTGGACCAATTAACTGCCTTACTCTACAGCCATTATGCGGTCCGCAGAGTGGTTCTACGGTCGCATAATGGACCGCAGAAATGCACTCTTCTGCCAAAACTTTGTTTTTACTTTCTAGTGCATTGTTCAACCCAAAAGGTCCGAGCTGCGGCGATCAAGCTCGCCGCGAAGAATTTCTACAATCCTCAAGCACATAGGCCTAGTCCGGCACCATGAAATATTTTTTTTTTTTCATATTTTACCGGACTTTACACTTAAGTACTTCGAAATTTTCTGGGGTGTTACACCAATGGTCTGATGCTTGTGAAAGGAGTTTCTAAGAATTGAAATCAAGGTTGACTACGATGCTAGTGTTGACCCTGCCAGAGGGTACAGACGTGTTTGTGGTATATTGTAATGCTTCAAGGATTGGACTTGGGTGTGTGTTAATGCAACATGGCAAGGTTATAGCTTATGCTTCTAGGGAACTCAAGAATCATGAAAAGAACTATCGAACACATGACTTAGAACTTGCAGCAGTGGTTTTTGCATTGAAGATTTGGCGTCATTATCTGTATGGGGTCCATGTGGATGTATTCACGGATCACAAGAGTCTTCAATATATTTTCAAACAAAAGGAGCTGAATCTGAGGCAGTGAAGATGGTTTGAGTTACTCAAGGATTACGACATTGATATTTTGTACCACCCAGAGAAAGCCAATGTTGTGGAAAATGCTCTTAGCCGGAAATCTATGGGTAGTTTGGCCCACTTAGAGGCATGTCAAAGGCCGTTGGCCAGGGAGGTTCACCAGCTAGCTAGTTTGGGAGTTCGCCACGCAGACTCTAGTGAAGGAAGGGTAATTGTGCAAAATAGAGTTGAATCATCGATTTTTGTGGAAGTCAAAGAGAAGCAATACAATGATCTATTGTTGGTACATCTGAAGGAGGGGATTCATAAACATAATATGATGGCTTTTACTCTTGTCATGGATGTTGGTACACTAAGGTACCAAGGGCGGATATGTGTTCCAAACATAAATGGTATACAGGCAAGAATCATGATCGAGGCTCACGCTTTCAGGTATTTCGTGCACCCAGTCTCTACAAAGCTGTATCACGACCTCTAGGAAATCTATTGGTGGAATGACATGAAAAGGAATATGGCGGACTTTGTGGCAAGGTGTCCGAAATGTCAGCAAGTTAAGGTCTAACATCAACGGCCTGGTGGGTTGGCACAGAACATAAAATTCCAATGTGGAAGTGGGAAATGATTAATATGGATTTTGTGGTAGGATTACCGCGCACTCCGTGAAAGTTTGACTTAATTTGAGTGATTGTGGATCGACTCACAAAATCAGCACACTTCTTGCAAGTTAAATCTACCGACACAGCGGAACAATATGCTCAGTCGTATATCAAGAAAATAATCAGGCTGCATGGCACTCCAGTTTTCATTATTTCTGATCGAGGGGCTCAATTCTCGGCCATGTTTTGGAAGACATTTTAGCAAGGTTTGGGTACTCAGGTAAATCTTAGTACAACCTTCTATCCCCAAGCCGACGGGCAAGCAGAGCAAACTATTTAGACGCTTGAGGACATGTTGAGTGCTTGTTTTCTTGATTTCAAGGGTAGCTGGGATGATCATTTGCTACTCATAGATTCTGCTTATAACAACAGCTTTCATGCGAGTATTTAGATGGCATCATTTGAGGCATTGTATGGTAGGAGATGTAGATCTCCCATTGGGTGGTTCGAGATTGGGGAAGTTGAGTTGATAGGGCCAGACCTCGTGCATCAGGCTATGGAGGAGGTTAAGATCATAAAGGAGCAGTTCAAAACTACCTAGAGTCATCAAAAATCCTATTCGGATGTCCTTCGCATAGACTTAGATTTCAAAGAAGATGATTGGGTATTCTTGAAGGTTTCCCCCATGAAGGGTATTATGCATTTTGGGAAAAAGGAGAAATTGAGTCTGAGGTATGTCGGGTTGTACAAAATAATTCAGAGAATTAGCCAGGTGGCTTACAAGCTTGAACTACCACGCAAAACGTCATTAGTCCACCCGCTATTCCATATGTCTATGTTGAAGAAGGTAGTTGGGGATCCGTTAGCCATTGTGCCAGTTGAGACCATTGAGGTTAATGAAGAATTGTCATATGAAGAAATTCCAGTTGCCATTCCTGATAGACAAGTTCGAAAGTTAAGGAATAAGGAAATTGCCTCCGTGAAAGTGTTATGGAAAATCCAGCAGGTTGAAGAGGCCACGTGGGAGGCCGAGAAAGAAATGAAGAAGAAGTATCCTTACTTGTTTAAATAGTTGTGTAATCCTTTCTTTTTATGATCTTGTCACCTATGAACTTTGTATCACTTGTTCAGTTAATGTAAAGGTTTTCCCTTTGCTTATATGTTACTTATGAGGCCACGGTTGGTATTGTTATGAGTTTTGTTACGTCGTTGGGTTGTGCATATGTTTGTAAGATGTGTATCTGGGGCTCTCTGATAGGTGGTTATGACTATTTACAAGGGAAACTCTGGCGAAAGGTTTTTTTGGAAATTTAGGGAGTTAGTCAACTTTAGGGCTGCTGGTGTGTGGTATGATAATCGAGCTGCATAAGTTGCTAATAATGGACCTTGATCCTCTTTAGAGGGAATGTTGGGGAGGATGTAAGGCCCCATAAAAGTTTTCCTAAAAAATGGAATTTTGTTGATGCCAAATTAGACGTAGAGGTTAATAGTAGTAGAATTTCTGTGGCCCAATATGAGGCTGCATAATCACTCTGCAGGACGCAGAGTGGCCGTAGAGTGAAGCAGCCTTTTTGGCCAATTTTGAGGTGAATTCCGCGGCCAATTATGCGACCGCATAACCATTTCGCGGGCCGCACTTTGGCCTCATAATCATCCTTGGACTTTTGCGATGGGAGGTTCTGCGGCGCATTATGCGACTGCAGAACAGGTCTGCGGGCCACATAACGACCGCAGAATGAAGCAGGCCAGCCTAGTTCCCAGGGCCACTTTTCGCGGTCATTTTGCAGATCGCATAACCATTATGCGTTCGCATATGCGGCCGTATAACCTATTCCGGAGCTTCATTTTTAGGGTTTCTAAACCCGACCCTATTCTGTTATAACACCTACGTTGGACCATTTTGAACTTATTTTCTGATATTTTTAGAGTGAGAGAGAGGGTCCTAGAGAGATAAAGTGAACTTCAACAAATTTCTCTTCAATTCTCACTTAAAACCTTGAATATTATCAAGAGAGGCACCTATGTCTTCTTCCTAAGAGGTAAGATTCTATCACCCCAAACTCTTAATTTAAAAATGTAATTAGAATGGGCCATTAGCAAGGTAATTCAGGGGGATGCGAGTGCTTACCTTGCATGCATGTGTTCCTAAGGTATGTCGGGAGGTTGTGAGTTAAATATAGAAAAGAATGGGGTGTGGGTTGGTGGAGTATTTAAAAAAAGGGCCATGAAGCCTTAATGCACACACAATGTTTGATAGAATGCTCAAGTGAGCTAGAATTATGATCGTTTTCCTAAGTTTGGGTTCAATTTTACTATAGTGCTAAAAGCGATTGAAGTTGCTAATATTCTGGAACATCTTAGAGTTTTAAGAGGCTCAATTGAGGTATGTTGTCTAAACCCTCTCTTCTTATAATTGAAACCCACGGTATTCATGCAATCGACGTAAGTCCCAAATTGAACGTCCTAGAAATTGCTATCCCGAGTGTGCTTGCTTTGCAAATATATGTGTAATATGTATTCCCATGCTTTCATCATGTTATCTAGTCATCTGAGGAAATTTTCAAGACATAGAATATGTGCTACTATTCTAAGACTGCAAGTCAAATTCGATTAAAGATTGTTATGCCAAATTGTGTGAAAAGCCTCTGTGTGCCTTGAATTCTAAATTGCTCACATGTGAAATCAAGAGTCTTGAATGAAAACCATGTTGTTATTGATGATAATAATAATGTTGGATTGTGGAAAAGAACTCGAATTATGAAATAAGGCCAAGTTCCAAGAACAACTTTATAATTAAAGCCACTTGTGCCAATGTGCTAAAAAGATGGGAAAGAAATATGAAGTAAGAATATCGATTGAAGTTATTGATGTCTCGAATGAGATGGCTTAGCTGATCGGGCAAAGATCAGACTCCGTGTAATAACACGGTTGTATTGTGAGTGAAATTGTGAACATGGTTGATGTCTCAAACGAGATGGCTTAGCCGATCGGGCCGAGATCGCACTCCGTGTAAGAACACTGTGGTATATTGGTGGCAATTGACTTGAAAATCTAAGCGATCTTTTGTCACGACCCAAACCGATGGGCCACGACGGGTACCCGGTACTTTACTCAACCGAGTACCAACGTAACGTATCTTTCTTATTACATCATCATATACATGTGACATACGGGCCTAATAGGCCAACATGATCATTTATAAACTCAAAATATTGGCTGACAAGGCCGTACAATATTTCACATACATGACATATGTCTACAAGCCTCTAAGAGTACATAAATGTCATAAAGGTTGGGACAGGGCCCCGCCGTACTAATCAGTACATGTCCTAATCATACTAACCACATAAGCAACTCCTGAGCAAATGGAGCACACCAACACCTTCTGCTGAGCTGATATCTTACTTGGAGGACTCTCGACCTGTCTATCAGGACCTGCGGGCATGAAGCGCAGCGTCCCCAAGCAAAAGAGACATTAGTACGAATAATGTACCGAGTATGTAAGGCACATAAATAAGTACTTAATAGACATGGAAGAAATATAGAGTAAATGACTCGACCTGTAAGTCTAGATAACTCTGTAAATCATGAAATAATTATAGCGTCATGCATATGCGTAGGAATGTCATGTCTTACATAGGAACATGTTTCATAACATCACCAGGCCTCTGAGGGCATCCCATCATATCATCTCACCCACTGTGGGCAAAATCATCAACGTATACCAGTTGATCAGGTGATGGTGCGTATATAACGCCGTAACCTTTTTCCCATATCCCATATACATATATACATATATACGCGTATATAATTCCATCCGGTCATGGGTCAATATAAATGAATGCAATGCATGAGAAGTACGTCAATAAAATCTTCCGGAGTGTCATAAGACCATTATGCCTTTGATTAATATCATGAAATAAACTTTATCAAATTACATATTTTCTGAGACCCATGAATATATGATAAAATAATAGGACACATGGTGAATCAAGAACATAGGCATCTCTAGCATTTTTACGAATAGAGTCATTTATGGAAGTTATACTTTTCTCGTTTTATTTGTATGGTATAGATCATGCCAAAAGAAATAAGGGATAGCCTTAACATACCTGGAGTAGGGAAAAATCCGTATGATATTCTTGGAAAAGGTTGCACCGTACTCCTTTAGAATCACAAAATCTCACATTGCTAAAGTGCTAAGAAATCTCATTGGAATTCTTTTGTTTCACGAAATCTTGTTGAGATCTTGTTGGATTTGGGTCACGTCTGTTTTTTAATATTTGTAGTATGGAGAAGATTATAAGATTGTTGATTATGTTAAAGCTAAGTGAAGACTACAATGCCAAACTTTTAATGTCTTAGTAGTCTTTACGTAAGTGCCATTTGTATGACACCTTGGATGGCTACCTTTCATTTTATATCATGAGTCATTTAATTTGAATGGGGGCTGCCACCTTATGCCCTTTAATCCTTATCCAACATAATTCCTTAATTAATTAGGTAATATCCTATTATTCAATAACTAACCAATCACCCATATAATTAAGAATTATCTCAAATTACTTAAAATACTACTCACTTTTAACATACCTTGTACATCTTACTATCATGGTCATGTAGTACCTTGTATGGCACTAGTCCATAAATACCATGTATTGTAGCTCGGTCCGTATTTTATCCCAAATTGCCAAGCTTTGACGAAACTCATTTTCTTTGATTTGCTTACCCTCTCACCTTCACGAATTTACTTATCCCTTGTTTGAAAAATCTCATTCACGAGCTTACGTTGATTAACTTTCGACAGAATTTCAATGTACGAAAAGGCGGGACGTAACATCTCATTTCCGATCTTATATCAATTTACTTATGGCGTATTTCCACGTATGAAAACATGGGGTGTGACATCATTCCCCCCTTTGGGACATTCATCCTCGAATGTTGACAGATGCACTTATCATTCTCATAACCCATAGCTCTTTCGAATAGTTTAGTACTCTTCTTGCCATCTAGGCAACTGTTCTGTGAATGAAACCGCAATGCCAGGACATTCCCCTCTCTAAGCCTCTTTCTCACACCATGACTTATAGTCGGAATCCTTATAATCTCGTAACTGTTGCTGCCTTCTATCATGCAGCTTTTATGACTCTAACTTTGTATGTGTGCCTATGCGATCTTCTCATCTGTTTCCTCTAGCTTTTAGCCAATCTCTAGGCTTCACTTTGTGAACATATACAAAATTATGCCAAGCTGTCCCTCTGGGCGTCATTAGCTTTACACCATACTATACCATAATTCTTACTTCGATTAATCGTTGCGGAGGTCTGCTACCAAATTCCAGCTTACTCTTGTTACTTATACCATATGTATAAATCTAAGTCCTTTAATGCTTCCTCATTACTTTTCATCTTAAGAAAGACGACCTAATCTCGGCTTATACTTTGTGACTTTTGTCCATCCATTATAATTTGCCTCAATATTGATCTACAATATACAACTGATAATTTGAATCTTCTTACGTAAAACCTTGCCACTAGGGCTTACTTTGCATCGAGGAATATTTGAAGTGATTTCCGTAATCGTATTTCATAGTATCTCGATGTGATTTGGCTTATGGGGGTATTCTGATCTCGTGCCATTCGCGAAATCTTTTCTCCTTCTCCCTTTTTTCTTTCTTCAAATCATTATTCAGTTGACGGCCCAACCGTTGTCTTTTATCTGTCACAATTACACCTTCATTTCACTACCAGGACAGCATTCCATCTCTTCTCAATGCTACTAGTCTTAGACTCTTTTGAGTTCATTCAGGCTATACTGAGCCTTCTATAACTTAGAGAACCCATCGGCTCTCATGTTTTCATGGGTTTAATCCCGAGAACTGATCCATTCTCGTCACCTTCTTACTCGCCCTTTCTCATCCTTACTCCTGTCAGAAAACCTTGTCGCTTTACTATACTTTAGCCTGTGACCTCTACGTATCTATTTATACTATTCGTAACCTTCCTTCGACTTGCTTGCACCATTGATTCCCTTATGTTATTCTAGAACATTAAACGAGACATCACATCATCTCTAACTCATCTTTACTCTCTTGACTAGATCTCTCGATACTTAGAAACCATAGGTTGGAAGGTACGCCACTGACGACGCTACTACCATTCTTGAATATTGAATCCCAATGCTTCTAGCCTTCTATCCGAAGCATGGACTATTCATTATCTTCTGCCTTTGAGTATATAGTACGTTATTCACCTTTACCTTACTTACTTTAAAATCTCACATCGTATCTTTTATCTCTTTCATGACCTCCCTTCCACATAGGTATAATTCACGTCCATAACTTGAAGCTCTATTATAATACTTGTAACTGACTTCTTATGAGGCTGGTACTTTTCTAACCGGCTTTATCGTAAGGCCGTTATAGAATATGGTTGTTGTACTATCCCTCTGGTACCTCTGATATTAAGAGTAATCCTGTAATGTTCCTCAATCATGATTTTTATAATTTTTTGGGTCCAATAATCAGATTCTTGATTTACTTCATTGATATAACTCTTTAGTTTCCTCCTTCTGATCAGCCTTTATGTAGGCTTAACCTGCCTCCCGATCTGTGGTTCATGGTATTAGTTATTACATTTAGCCTTTCATGGGCGCTGAGGAATATCCATGATACAATTCTTTAATAATTCAATCCTTCGTCTATGACCTGCGCTCAATTCATTCTTTTAACTTATACCGGAATCTTCTACGGCTGTATATGCTGCATGTATAAAACTCCAAACTCTCAAGTGCATTCATAATGAAACTAACTCTGGATTATGAATGGAATAATGCTTTTGGTTCCATCTCAGCTTTCTTCAAACGCGAGCAATTACTTTTCCTGCTCTTTCTGCCCCCTTTTTTTACGTGCATACTTAGCTTATCTTGGTGCCCATGCATATTGGAATTTCATACAACTCATATGATCTTGAGTATCACTTCTGATTTTACTTCCTGTTCATTAGCCACAGTAGGTGCCATTTTCTTATGGAGTGCATATAATGTTGTTGTGAGACTGTTGTTATAAGACCATTTCCTCCTCAGGTCACCTAGCTTAGGTTAAAGCTTCATTCCTTACTTTCCTAGCTAGTCTTTTATTGTAGTATTTAGGGAGGATTCTCTGACTCTTGTAAAGCTGTGAGCTTATTACATTGTATACTGGACGGACCTTTTGATGTCCTTCCTTGCCTATAATTATCCGTAGTTACTTACTTCCACCCCTTTGTGCTTGTAGGGTTACTTCTGAACTTGATATTTTGACTGACTTCCCAATGGCACTCTCTTATATCTCTGTAACACTCATATGGTACCTTTAACTACCCCAACTCCTATCTGAATATTTCGCAAGGATCATGACGTCATATCTGCGAGACTGGATTCACCATATTGGGTTTTACTATGTTTATCTTGCACGATCTGCTACCTTGTCTGTAACCCCCTATTTAGCCATAACTAGGCTCTTCCTGAATAAATTACTGACTACTCGTTGGCCCATTCTCATATCAATATTCCGTATAATCTTTCTTGGGTTATTTCCTTTGTCTTAACTTACGTCTCGCATTGACTCCTCGTCTATCAATAACATCTTGGGCAGGGACCCTTACTTCCTTTCCTTAACATCGTGTTTGCATAATGTTCTGGAATCGTAGCATACCTGTATGCTTTGAATAAGTGCAATCTCGTCCCTTTTTCATTTTATCTTATTCTTCCTCTACCATTCCATAATTACTAGAACCACTTAATTCTGACTTAATGCCACCTCACTCCATATTCCCCTCTTTGGGGAAGTACTAATATTTAGTGCTACGACGATCTACCTATAGATGTTTTACCTCTTCATATTTGGCATCGTTTCACAACATCAATGACCTTTCCTCACCTTGCGGTAATCCTTTTGTACCAAGGATAACAAATTCCCTTACTCACAATGGTGACACTTACTGCAACTGGCACATACAATCCCTTAAGCTTAACTTTGCTCATATTGCTTGCTTTAGGGAAGCGTCTTCCTGAATAATCATTTTCTGAATTTCTCATGAATCTTTTTTATTGTCCATTCTATTATTGCCGGAACGCAAATCTGAAATTCTCGTGATGCTGACTATTATTAAGTCACTCATTCCCTAATGCATGTTTAGTTTATCTTATTCACCAGCCCATACTGATTTCTATTATTCTGGGGTCTAACTTTTCCTTCCAGTAGTTGCGTTGGAGTCACAAACTTATTTTTCGAAGTGAGGATATGACTTTATGGCCTATATTCTTTTGTTGTCTCAAGGCCTGTCACCTCTCGTTTTTCCCTTCACTTGACCATGGACTCTGTAATACTATTATTTTTTAATCTACCGTTGTCATCCATGTACCACATTTTACTCATACTGCTCCATTAACTCTCTTCTTATTTTCCTGCTAACATTTCTGTCTATCACTTTATTCTAAAACCTCGAACAAAACATTCTTTTGCATTTAGCCCCTCTTGCTCCATCCTTTGGCTCCTCGAATTTCCTAACATTCTCTTTCTACCAGGGATGGGAGCCACACTAAGATAATATTTATCCCTTCTAAGCTTCCAGTGCTTATCTTTGTAGTACTCATATCTAGTTGTACTATTTTAGGGTGCATCATCGAGGTGTCTCACAAGGAGATCCATTACCACATTTGCACTATCCTTCGGAAATGTCAACTAACTCTACCAATCCATCCACTATTTTGGGTTACTCTATCCCTAGCGATCTTGATAACCCGTCCTTCTCTTAAACTAGGCATGTTAGCTCCCATAGGGCATAACTGAGATCGGTGTGGCTGATTGTACATACATCTGTCACTGTTGAAGGTAACTCAAAGTGCTTATATCTCCCTTCCTGAATAATGATAATCTTTATTAACTGGGTACCTCGTACCCTTCTTCATCTTGCTTTTTTTACTCCTTGAAACTTGTATTTATCTTCTGAATCTCTCATTGTCTTTCATCATAAAGGTGGATAAATATTCTTGCCTTAAGGCTCCTTATCAAGATTTTTACACGTCTTAGTACAGACATGATCTGCTGAATACCTCATGTTTATCCATCATAAGCATGATGCAAAAATCGAGTCCCCCTGACTCAACTCTTCCATAGCTATATCTCTTACCAACCGTCTTTGTGAATGTAGGCATCGTTGTATTACGAATAGGATAGAGTTTAGGAAATTGAGTTCTTACAACCAAGCTATACCACAAGATCTAGAGTAAGAAGAAAGAGCGACAGTCCCTAATGCCCTGTAGCCTCCTGCTTATAAGTGTGGTGCATGACACACCCATAAACAAGACTCTACTAGACATGGCTTGTAGACTCCCTACGACAGAACTGCGCTGATACCACATTTGTCACGACCCAAACCGATGGGCCGTGACGGGCACCCGGTACCTTAATCAACTGCGTACCAACGTAACGTATCTTTCTTATTACATCATCATATACATGTGACATACGGGCCTAATAGGCCAACATGAACATTTATAAACTCAAAACAAAGGCCGACAAGGCCGTACAATCTTTCACGTACACGACATATATCTACAAGCCTCTAAGAGTACATAAATGTCATAAAGGTCGGGACAGGACCCCGCCATACTAATCAGTACATGTCCAAATCATACTGACCACATAAGCAACACCGGAGCAAATGGAGCGCACCAACACATTCCGCTGAGCTGATATTCTACTTGGAGGACTCTCGACCTGTCTATCCTACCTGCGGGCATGAAATGCAGCGTCCCCAGGAAAAAGAGATGTTAGTACGAATAATATACCGATGTAAATCACATAAATAAGTGCATAACAGCAATGGAAGAAATATAGATTAATGACTCATCCTGTAAGTATGGATAACTTTGTAAATCATGAAATAATTATAGTGTCATGCATATGCGTATGAATGTCATGTCGTGCATAGGTACATGTTTCATAACATCATCAGGCCTCTAAGGGAATCTCATCATATCATCTCGGCCACTGTGGGCAAAATCATCAACGTATACCAACTGATCAGGTGGTGGTGCGTATATAACGCCGTAACCTTTTTCCCATATCCCATATACATATATAGATATATATATATATATATATATAGAGAGAGATATACACGTATATAATGCCATCTGGTCCTGGGTCAATATAAATGAATGCAATGCATGAGAAGTACGTCAATAAAATCTTCCGGAGTGTCATTAGACCATTATGCCTTTGATTAATATCATGAAATAAACTTTATCAACTTATGTATTTTCTGAGATCTATGAACAGATGATACAATAATAGGACATATGGAGAATCATGAACATAGGCATCTCTAGCATTTTTACGAATAGAGTCATTTATGGAAGTTGTATATTTTCTCATTTCGTTTGTATCGTATGGATCATGCCAAACGAAATAAGGGATAGCCTTAACATACCTGGAGTAGGGAAAAATCCTTATGATATTCTTGGAAAAAGTTGCACCGTACTCCTTTAGAATCGCAAAATCTCACATTGCTAAAGTGCTAAGAAATCTCATTGGAATTCTTCTGTTTCAAAAACTCTTGTTGAGATCTTGTTGGATTGGGGTCACGTCAGTTTTTGAATATTTGTAGTATGGAGAAGATTATAATATTGTTGATTATGTTAAAGACAAGTGAAGACCACAATGCCAAACTGTTAATGTCTTAGTAGTCTTTACGTAAGTGTCATTTGTATGACACCTTGGATGGCCACCTTTCATTTTATATCATGAGTCATTTAATTTGAATGGGGGGCTGCCACCTCATTACCTTTAATCCTTATCCAACATAATTTCTTAATTTATTGGGTAATATCCCATTATCCAATAATTAACCAATAACCAACAAAATTAAGAATCATCTCAAATTACTAAAAATACTACTCACTTTTAACATACCTTGTACATTTTACTATCGTGGTCATGTAGTACCTTGTATGGCACTAGTCCATAAATACCGGGTATTATAGCTCGGTCCGTATTTTTTCCCAAATTGCCAAGCTTTGACGAAACTCATTTTCTTTGATTTGCTTACCCTCTCACCTTCACGAATTTACTTATCTCTTGTTTGAAATAGCATAATGCTTATAACCTCAAAATAATCTCATTTCCGAGCTTACGTTGATTAACTTTCGACAAAACTTCAATGTACGAAAATGCGGGACGTAACATCTCATTTTTGTTCTTATATTAATTTACTTATGGCGTACTTGCACATTTGAAAACATGGGGTGTAACATCTTTCACTTGACGTTTTAGTGTTACTTACATTTCATATTGCTTCTTGACTATTTCCCTTGTGTTACTATTCATTTTATTGAAATGTTTTCTTACTAGTACTATTCGACAGTACTAACATGTCTTTTGCGGGGTGCTGCATCTTTAAATGGATGCAGGTGGTTCCATAACAGACAATGTTGATCACAAATAGGTTGCATCCTATTCTCAGCGGACTCGATGAGCCCCATTTCATAACGTGGTCATGTAATATATTGTTTGTTTATATTGTTGTACTTTTTAAGGTATAGTTGGGGCTTTGTTGCCGGAACCTTCTTTACACTCTTTTGTATCTTTAGAGGTTCCGAAGATGCTCTGTGGGTTGCATATGGGTGCTAGAAAGGTCAAACAGATTATGTTGTATTTTGGATTTCTGTTTTACTAAATCACAAAATGTATCTATTTTGCAATTTAATAGGGATGTAGCAAAATGAAATGGTTTAGTAATATCTATATATATGGTCCTTCTACTGTTTAGCAAATAAAAACATGCCTTCTCTCATCATGAGCGAGTTGGGTAGAAAGTGTCTAACAGGCTTGGTCGACCGGGCCCACTCGGTTGAGCGCCAGTCGCGCTCCCTGAGGTTGGGGCGTGACACTATTATGATAGATTGATGGTGGTTATATAGAATCACATGTTCTCCCACATTATCAAGTTGGGAGAAAGGATGTAACAAAGGATCAAGAGCACTATGATGACCAACTTCGAGGCATTGCCATCCACCAAGAAAGCTTTACTATCAAAGGGTATTTCGAAAAAGAAGGAAGTGGGTGTCGTAATGCTATCCCAGGGACCTAAGTCTCCTCTAACCTATCAAAAACTTCCACCCACATAACAACCCTCACCTCCTGAATACCAATACACTTCCACCACCTACCTTACCTATAACACCTGACCTGCATATTATCATTCACCTCCTCTCGCCTGCCAAAATTACCCTAAACCACGACCAAACTTTGACCACAGAGTTCCCAGACAATACACCCCCATCACTGGTTACGTCACCCCCATTCTTGCTGTTGCTGTTGAAAACCCTTCCCAGTGGGTTAACCTTAACAAAACTTATGCCTACCATTCAGGCATGAAGGGTCATACCATTGAGGAATGTCGTATGCTGAAAGGCAAGATCCAGACATTGATTGACACCAAAGTTATACAAGAAAAGGAGGCCACGCCGAATGTCAGTAATAACCCTCTTCCTGATCATAGGGGCGAGGGAGTGAATGTGATAGAAACTGATGAAGAATGTGATCAGGAGGGATCCATCGAACTTATTTGAGAGGGGGACGCTCTCAAAATATCTCCTGTCACCTTCTCGCTGATTATAGTGCAAACTAAGGCGCCATTTGATGTCAAGGTAGCTACACCTTTAACTGTGATGGTTGCTCCAATACTGTCTTATAAGTTTGATGTTGTCCCAAAGGATTATGTGGCGGAGGAGAGAAGAAAAGGAAAAGCCAAGATAGAAGAGACAGGTGATGTACAGGGAATGACCAGATGTGGAATAGTTTATACACCCGATAATATTGGAGGAACATGCAAAGAAACCACTACTAAGCCACACATCGTGGAGACGGGCACTGATGATCTTTAGAGAAATGTACAGGCGAGGGAATACTCCGTTATTGATCACCTGAACAAGACTCCCGCCCAGATATCCATCTTATCGTTGTTGCAAAATTCAGATGCGCACAAGAATGCTTTGAGGAAAGTATTAAGTGAAGCTTATGTGCCTACCGGTATCACTAGTGGGGAGATGGATAATATGGTAGGGCAGGTACTAGAGAGCGACAACATTACTTTCCACCAAGATGAGCTACCGCCGGAAGGGTTAAGTCACAACAAAGCATTTCGCATCACTGTGCAATATGAAGACAAGTTCATTACCAGGATTCTGGTATACGAAGGCTCAAATCTGAATATATACCCATGGACTACTTTGAAAAGATTTGGTATGGGACTCCATGAGATACAAATAGGAATTATGAATGTGAATGCGTTTGATGCCTCTCAAAGAGCTACTATTGGATAAATCAACCTTGATCTATAGATGGGCCCGACCTGGTTCGACGTTGAATTCCAAGTGCTAGACATATCTGCCACCTACAACTTATTATTGGGATGACCATGGATATACGCAGCTGGGGCAGTCGTTTATACTCTGTACCAGGCTGTGAAGTTTGAGTGGAATCATCAAGATATGATTATTCATGGAGATGGAAGTAATCCTATCTACACCAACCAGACTGTGCCAGCTTTCAAGAACAGGAGGAAATTAGGAGGAGAAACATACCACAACATTGATCAGGTAGACACAATTGAGAAAGGCTGATGGTGGAGCAATAAGATAGAGTGCATACTGATGTGGTTGGGGTATGAACCAGGCAAGGGTCTTAGTCAAAAGCGTCATGGGATCACATAACCAATACGACCACAATATAATGGCACAACCTTTGGTCTCGTGTATGAATATATCATGCAAGAATACCAGGATTGGATACTATCGTGGCATGCCGCTTACTCCATTGGAATTGTAAGGCCCCGTAAATATTTGGCAAGGAATTTAAGGTTTTGTGGTGCCGAGGAAGGAAAATGTGTTAGAAGGTTGTAGAAGGCGATTTTGCAGTCAAGTTCATGACCGCAGAACCATTCCGTGGGCCACATATCCATCGCGGAGTTGAGCAGAAAAATAGTTGAATTTTGAAGGTTGTTTTGCGGTGCTTTATACGATCGCATATCTGTTTCACGATCCGCACTTCTGTCACTGATTTGGCATGAAGAATTTTGTTGGGTGATTCTGTGGGCAAGTAACAGGTATGCAGACTGCAGACTAGTCCAGGCTAGCCTAGTTTTTGGCATCACTTTCACGGTCCATTATGCGGACCGCGTGCCTGTTCTACAGTCCACTCTGTGACCGTAGAGTTGAGTTCGTAGGGTCCAATTTCTATTTTTGTAACCCGACCCCATTTCGTATAAAATGACTTTTGGGGTTATTTTTGCCGGGTTAATCAAATATTTTAGAGAGAGGGGAGTGCTTTAGAGAGAGAGATGAAGGATAACCAAGTGCATTGATCATCAATCCGTACCCTTATCTTGAAGATTCAAGGGAATCACTAACTAGACCATCATCTACCCGGGTAACACCTTGTCCTAAAACCTTCATGCAATTGTTATTGGCTTAAGTAGGTTATGGAATTGGAGATAGGCCATGCATGTGATATTAGGTGGTAGTGTGTGGAATTGTTAAACCATTTGGGCAGTTTCTTATTGAAATTGGTTGAGGGAGGAAGAGATTACCATTGTAGAGCTTTTTAGTCTATTTTGCATAATAGGTGTTTGACAAAATTCTTAACAGAGTTATATCATGAGAATCCCTCTAATTATTATTTGATTATTGCTATATTTTTATAGATTGATATTGTTAGAGGTTTTGGGACGTTGTAGTAACATAAGGTAAGCTCGAGCAAGGTATGTTGGCTAAACTCCTCTTTTAGAAATCGAATTCCATGGTGTTCCCGTGAGTTTCAAGTATGGTTGACCCAAGTTCCTAATTCCCATATTACGGGTTGTTCCTAAAATATTCGATTATTCTAAACAAGTGTTGTGTTTAACGGTATATATATTCAAATAGTATTCTCATTGCTCCTATCTTATCGCGATCTCCTTTGAGAATGAGTTGAAATAATGGTTATGTATTAAAATATTATGACTTCAATTAGTGTTTCAAATGAAGGTCTATTATGCTCAACTTGGAAAGGAAACCCAATGTGCTTAAGACTCTTATAGCTCATATACATATCAAATCTCTATTTCCAAATGCTCTTATTGTTGATAAACTATGACTATGTTTGGAAGTGAAAGAAGTAAGGGTGAGATATAAAATGTGGCCATGGTTGTTGTAACTAGTGCATATGATTTGAATCTATGTTTCAATCTTAAATCACGATGATCTCCTTTGTAAGCTTTTACAATGTGTTTTTAGTCCTTATTTACCCTTGAGTTGAAACATTGCATTGCCTTTTTAGAGAAGTATTTCAAAACGAAACGGTGTATTACCCGTTTATGATCTCCTTTTGCATGCATGTGTTATCAAGGGGTGTAGGAAGATTGTTGAGCTAACAATCATAAAGAATGGGTTGTGGGATGATGGAATCCTCCAGAAAAGGACCTTGAAACCTTAATGCACACCTAGTGTTTGATAAAATGCTCAAATGAGCTAGAACCATGATCATCCTCCTAATTTTGGTTCAATTTGTTATGTTTCTAAAATATATTGAAGTTTCTAAGAATTCCGGAACATTTTAGAGTTTAAGGAAGCTCCATTGAGGTATGTTGGCTAAATACTTCTCTTAGGATTAAACCCCACATCATCCATGTAAGTTGCAAGTTGTTAATTATAAAATTTGCTACTCCGAATAAGCTTGTGTTGAAAGATATATGTTCAATATGTATCCCAAAATGCTTTTATTAGGTTATCTTATCATTGGGAATTTGTTCAAAGTATGGGTTGTGCATTAATAATGTTGCGACTTCAAGTCAAGCTCAAACGAAGGTTATTATGCCATTTGTTTGTGAAAAACCTCTATGTGGCTAGGACTCTTAATTGCTCACATGTGTACTATAAACATTGATTTGGAATGCCTTGTTGTGGATGATGATAATGATGTTTGAAAGTTAAAAAGGTTAGCATGAATTATTAAATACGGCCGACGCGCCAATAATGATTTTATAATTATGGCCGCTATTGCCAATGATATGCAAAGATGTGAAAGAAGTGTGAAATGAGATGATTGGTACTAAAAGGTTGATGTCTCGAATGAGACGGCCTAGACGATCGGGTCGTGATCGGATGCCATGCCGCACATATGGTGGTGATTGTGCTGGAAATTATGATTGTGGTTGATGTCTCTAATGAGATGGCCTAGCCGATCGGGTCGTGATCGTACTCCATGTTAAAAGTACGGTGGTATTGGTATTGTGAATATTGGAATCGTGAATGGTGACAATTGGTTCTATAGACCTCCCAACTTAAAATCTGAAAATTTATTTGAACATTGTCTTGATCCTAATTTGAGGTTTGATGTTGTTTGAGGCTTCACTGATATTATGATTGCAGTAGCTCATATTACTTATCATTCTATTGAGAGGGTGTTTTGTCATTTGTACTAGTACTATTCTATATGTACTAATATCCCTTTTGCCGGGGGCGCTGCTTCTTCAATGGATGCAGGTGGTTCCACAGCAGGAGACACTGATCAGTGATAGTGGTACACTCTCTTCCCAGCAGACTTGGTGAGCCCCACTTCATTTCAGGGTCATGTATCTTCTGTTCTTTGTGTATTGTGTTTGAGGTATAGCTGGTGCCTTGTTGCCGGCATTATCATAGTAGTCGTATGTATCTATAAAGGCTCCGTAGACATAGTGTGGATTGTATATTGGTGCTGGGGAAGTCAAACTAGTAATGTTGTGTTTGAATTACTATTTCCACTTCAGATTATGAACAAAGTGTGTGAAATTTGAGACTTTAAAATGAAGTAACTAATGGTAAGAATTGATATTGCAGAAATGATCACTTTATTGGTTGATTAATGAAAATATGTATTCTCTTTATTCATGGATGAGTTTGGGTAGAAGGAAATCTAATAGGCTTGCTCGGCCGGGTTCACTCGGTTGAGCGCCGGTCGCGCTCCCCTAGTTCGGGGCGTGACACATCTGCATTGAAAGGCCTACATAAATATGGTCTTAACAAGATGCTAAATCACAAAACATTGCATGTACCTACCCTTTGAACGTGATGCATTATTCGTGAAGCCTCTTTATCACAATTCTTTTATTTACAATCTCTTGAGGAATTGAGTTCTATAGTTATTTCCTTGAATTGAGCTATAGACCTAGGGTAATTCTTCCCACTTGTTTCCCTAAATTCTCAACAAGGGACTATACTTGATGAATTCCTTATAGAACCTTATGATTCAAATGGATAACATATGCTCACTTGTTCATGCACCATCATAATGTTTACCTATAGGGTATCGAATATAATGTAAAGCAATCTAGTGTTGAGATCTTTCTTGAACTTCTATCTCCCTCTGCTGTGTATGTGGCTCATAGGATTTAAGGAATCACTTTACTCCCTTTGTGAACACTATCATGAACTACTTTCACTATCTAGTAACATAAGAGCATATCTCACCACCTATCATATGTGTACATATCAATTGAAATGGTCAATTGTCAACATAAAGTTTCTTATGGAATTTGAGATTTTCATAAATTTGTCATAGGAAAATATTTTGTTTGCCCAGCTCAGTATAACTTTCATGTCTACTTGGACCATTGCACAGTAAGTAACTCACCTTGTTCCTAATATTGTAGCTGCCCATGACATGGCCTGGAATTGTAGCTCGAGAGTTGTTATATCAGAAACGTGTCTAGTTCATAACAAGTTTTTATTCTCTCTTTACCCCTCTATAACATGGTCTAATTGAGATCCCTAGTTAATGAACTTATTGTGCTAGTCTCCCGATACTTGTTGAGGTAACCATGAGAGAGCGCGTTCTTCTATGAGTTGCTTTAACACTTCCTTTCTTGTAGGATTCTTAAGGGACTCTCCATTAAGTCGGAATGCACCTTTGGGGTTATCACAGCATCATGTCTGCGTCCAATGTTTTTCCCATCCTTCATTAGCATCTGCGTACTTTCCAAGTAACTACTCTTTCTTCTGCAATGCCAATGTGTTTATGAATCCTGCTAAATTTCACACAATCCTATCTCTATGAGGTATTGCTTTAGGGCTGTTGACTGATTTTCATGTGTGGTCCATTAACGTATTTGGTTAAGTGGTCAATGTTGTAATTTTTGAGCTTGATATGAGTCCATGTATGACTTTGGGTTGTGCAAATGGACATATTCCCCTGTTGTGAGACGTGTTTGGATCTGGGCCTGCTATTCGAGTTAAATGTCTTTTGAAGGCCCTGTCAGTGCTGGGTTACTTTCGTTTGGGCCTGTTCTTGGGTGTGCAATAATTCCGGGTGTAATATTTGTAGTTGTATTCGTTATCTAGCCTGTAATAATTTGTAAATAAACGATTGGGGAGTTAGTGAAATGGGGGAAGCAGGTATATTTTAATTTTCACCTAAATGGATAGAAAATTTATTCATATGAATTATTCATCTTGGAAAGTACAGAAAGTAAGTTAATCATGTTAACTTGGAGGTTACAAATATTTATGATCATGAACTGCAAGTACCAAGAGTGTTGGAAGACTTAGAACCTAAACGAATTGAAGAAAATAAGTTTCGTCGAAAGTCGACAAGTTGGGAATGTTATAATATGTACTTTTGGGGTGAGACTAGGGTGCTAAAAATTATAAGGAGGTCATATTTTTAGTTATTTTATTCTTATGATAGTCGTATGTTATGTTTTGAAGTCAAGCGAGTTGTGGAACAAAAGTTGGCAAAGATCATCACAAGTTACATTCATATATATACTGAAACTTAGATCAAATCTAGCTTAGCAGTTCTCCCAATGTACATGGAATTACGGGATGATCTGCCTACAAAATTTAATTTCTATGAGTATATTTTGCAACAGATTAAACCGTTCATTGATACAACATTGGAGTATAGAGATATTCGCGTTTTTGCGAGACTGCGCAAGCATCTCGCAATAGGATCCACTTAGGCGGTGGTCGACCTACTTCACTTTTAAAACGATTGGGACGACCTTCATTTCTCATTTTCGACCCAACCTCTTCCCTATACTCCTTCTAACCCTCCTAAATAGATACCATAAGGGTTTGAAGTGATTACACCATATTTCAATATCAAAAGTTAGTTCTAGTGAAGAACAACACCCCTTTGAGCTATGTTTGAATGAAATTTCAAGTTGTTGCTACTGTCTAAGGTGAGTAAAACAGCCTACTATCTGTGCTTAAGCTTGATTGTATATTAGTTAAGTTGCTAGGATGATAAACTACAAGATAATACTTGGATTAGCTTAAGATGTTGTTCTTGATGGATTGATTTGAAAATTGCTCTTATGAACTTTAAGTAGCTGGAAAATATGGGAAACAAGTTGGCTATGATATTTTTAGTATGATTATGTTGGTTTACATGTCAATCTAGTTGAGTAAATTGGTAACTAGAAAAAGGAAATGGCTATAAAGTAATTAGAAGTTGTCGACAGTGATATTATCTTGTGTTAGGCTATTTCGGGTATCTTTAAAATTGAGTACAAGTTTGGAAATCCTTTAAAGGGTACTGGTTATTATACTGGATATATTACTAAGTTCAAGAATGAATGATAATGGTGTTGAAGTGTACTAAAGGGATTCAATCCGAGCTTGCCGCTCTGCGTGATATGTTGATGACTTGTTAATGAAATATTTTGTACCCTACTGTTGATGTTGTTCTTATTGAATTACTCTGGGTGTTGTTGTTGGTATATGGTATTGGAGGAGTTGCTTGTTAATTGGGAGATGCTTCCCAAATTTGCATAAATGAGCTACTAGTTTAAGTTGCTGACTTAGCCTTTACTCAGCACAGATTTTGAATCTCCTTATGCTATGGTAGATTTTGTTGAGTTGTTTGAAAACTTGTTTGGAAGGTATTAAGGACTCAACGGAGTTAATGTATGTTATGGCTAAACCTTTCCTTCATTTTGGCATGATCCCGTAACTACATGTGTTTGATACGAGACATAAAGAAAAGTTTGTATCAAAGTTACAGTATTCTTCCTTATCGAGGCTTTATATTCAGTTGAGTATTGTCTTCTTCCAGTCAAGGTAGCAGAGGGTCTATATATATATACATAATCTTATAATATCTTCACCTTCATAGAGCTATAATCGTTGGACATGCCCTTATTGGGCAGTATTACAGTATTTTCACCACCATAGAGTTATAATCGGTGGGCAAGCCCCTATGGGGAAACCTCTGATCGGATGGTAAGTTATATACTGAGCCTACTGTGGCCGAGCACCTATGAGTGAGCCCATATTGGCCGAGATATATCGCCTGGTATTGTCGAGTGCCTATGAGCGAGTCTACTACGTCAGAGCACTTACACATACCGAGCCTAATAGGACCGGACAATTATTTTACTAACTATATTGAGAGAGTTGAGTAAGTATTATCAAGTACGCATATCCTCAGATTATCTTTGACTCCCAAATACTTTCAGTTATTATATTATGAGTTTATTTTTAGCTTTCAGTTATTATATTGCCGTACATACTCGATACATTATTTCGTACTGACATCCATTTTTTTGGGGAGGCTACATTTCATTCCTGTATGTCCTGATAGACAGCTGGATAGACCTTCCTAGTAGACAGAGTCAAACATCAGCTCGGTTGGTAAGCTCCACTTCCTCAGAGTTACCAGGTCTAGACCTTGGAGTCCAGTTTATATTTACAGGTTTGATGGGTAGGTTGAGACCCTGTCCCGACCATGATACAGTTCAGCTATCTCTAGAGGCTTGTAGACGAGTCCTATATAGTTTGCATATAGTAAATGTTCATGGCGGCCTCGTCAGCCTGCACAGTTGAGTATATGAGCTTTTGGGTACGTTTACACCTTAGATGAGAGAGATGATATTTTAAGATGATTCAGAATATGGACTCATCGGCCTATGTTGAGGGTTACCCCTCTAGAGTTCATAGTTACAAATTGGTACGCTCGGGCCGAGTATGGCACTGGGCGCCGGTCACACCTTTTTAGGTTTGGGGCGTGACAATTTTCAAACTGTTTTACTAGCTCATTGCGCAAACAATTTAGAGATCAAGCCTATATGGTTTATAATACATGTAAATCCACAAATTCATTAGTCTAAAACAGCAACACTGTCGGTACAACATTTGAAATCAGTATCATGTAGAAGCCATGTCTATAGTATTTAATGACTCTAATATGTCTTCATGCTGAAATTGTCTACTGCCTAATATAAGAATCTGCCCACGTGCATTTGTTGTTTATGTGTGGAGGCTAACTTGATCCATCTATTGTCTTTATGTGTTGTCCTACATGTTTTGAATGTGCACCTAGTTTTATCTTTTTTGAGCACCCTGAGTAAGGTCTAGAACAACCCAAATAGTAGGTCCAAATACTCCTGGACCATAGGCATGGGACGTGTAGCGCACAAATAAGACATGATTTAGAATTGAATTAGGGCGGTTTAAGTAAACAATTTTAACATAGTAATCGTGTAGCAGGAGATGATATTCTGTGCCCGATAAATAATATGAGCAACCCCTACCCTAAGGGAGTTGCGAAGTATTATTTATGTTGCACGGGGTGATCCTTTAGGCTAAAAAACATAGGACTCCCCATCCTTTGTATGTTTATTGTTCGCACTGTGTCTATTGTTAGAATAATTAAGTTGTATCGTGTAAAAGCTTGTACTGATTATTTCTATACAGTCTAGTTCTTGTGTGATATTCTTTACACTTGTTTACATCATAGTAGAACTTTTAAATTCCTTATTGTCCCTCACTTACAGAATCACATAGGACAATTATAATCCAACAATCCCACATAGCGTAAATTTCGGTCGAGACCCAAAGTTATTGACCTCGAAGAGTGTCTACACGTCCTCTTTGAGGTAATTTGAGCCCTTACCCGATATTTGGTGACACTAACTAGTTAAACAGAGTTATTCGTAAATAGGTGCCCTAACGCACCTTAAAATTGTTAGGTGGCGACTCTTCTCTCTTAATACCCATTTAAAAGAGTTGTCACATGTCGAAACCCGCTTTCGAGAGAAAAAGGGGCAGGACATACCCCCATAAGATGATCATGTTGGAATGCTATGAAATATGGTTATGGAAGTATAGTATCGCCCCTAGTGGATCAGATAAATCAATTTAGATGTACCCCGATGAGACGTGAACCCTAGTGATAATGTATTACGTAAGCGGTTTTAAGGTGAAACAACAATAGATGGATAAAAGTTCTAATGTATGAGAGGGAATTAGGATGTCATTCTTTAGATGAAAAGTAGTAAGGAAGCATTAAAGGACATGGATTTGTACATATAGTATAAGTAGTGAAAGAGTAACCTGGAGTTGGGTAGCATACCTCGATAATAACATACTGACGTAAGAGTTATGGTATGGTATGACCTATCTAGATGTAATAAATCCATAAGATTAGATAACCGAAGCTATGGATCAAGATATAGCAATAGTCATAAGTTCGACAAGGTACCGAGCGAAGAACTTCAGTACACCTATAGATGCCTAGAGGGACAACTTATCACAGTTCTGTATATGTTGACAAGGCGAGGCCTAGAGGTTAGCTAAAAGTTCGAGGAAACGGGAGAGAAAAGTAGGAAAGGAACACATACAAGGACAGAGTCATACAGGCTGCACGACAGAAGGTAGCAATAGTTACGAGATTGGAAGCTTTCCGACCACAGGTCGTGGTGTGATAAAGAGGCCTAAAGTGGGGAATGTCCTGGCCTTTGGATTTATTAGCATAATTGTTGCCTAGATGACAATGAAAGTATTAAGTTATTCATATGATCTGCAGGTTATGAGACTAATAAGCGCATCAGCCAACATTCGAGGATGAATGTTCCAATGGGGGGAATGATGTTACACCTCATATTTTCGTACGTAAAAGTACATCGTAAGTCAACTGATGTAAGCTCATAAATGAGATCATCTTTCAAAGTACATTAAGTAAGTTAATCATATTACATTGGAGGTTATAAATAATTAAGATCATGAATAACTAGCACCAAGGGAGTTGTAAGGCTTAGCAGCTAAACGAATTGAAGAAAATAAGTTCCGTCGAAAGTCAACAAGTTGGAATTTTATAACATGCACCTTTGGGGTGCGACTAGGGTGCTTAAAATATAAGGATATTATGTTATGAGTTTTTTAGTTGTATGATAGTCACGTGTTACATTTCGAAGTCAAGTGACTTGTGGAAACAATGTCGGCTAAGGTCATCACGAGTTACATTTAAACATGTGTTGAAAATTAGGTCACATGTTCCTGCACTTTTCTCCCAAAATACATAGAGTTATGTTTTAAAATCTATGAGTCTAGTTTCTAACGCATTAAACCGTCCATCAATACGACATCGGTGTAGAGAGATATTCGCATTTTCGTTAGACTGCCCAGGCTGCACCTATGGGACCCACTTGGTCGGTGCCCGACCTTCACCTATTGTTATCTTATTTTTGGGATGATATTTGCTCATTTTTCGAACTCCTTCCTTACTCAAACTCTCCAAACCCTCCCAAATATTTCCCCCAAGGTGCCAAACAAATTCCAAACAAATACACCATAATCCAACATCAAAGTTAGCCAAAGGTGAAGAATAACCCCTCTATGGTGTTGTGATATGAATAAGGATGATGGTGATGTAATTCAAGCTTATGGTTCAAATTGTATCTACTGCCTAAGGTATGTTTAATATTCTTTTGATTGTGTTTAAGGTTAATTACTTGTTGGTTGTGGTGTTGGAGTGAAAGATTAGAATATAGCTTTTGAAAGGGGAAGTGATGTTGTTATCTTTTGTTGGAATGTTTTAAGGCCGGAAATTGGGGAAAATAATTTGATTATGATATTGTTTCTGTTTTTATGCATTTCTATATGTTTATGAAGTAAATTGATGAAAGAAACATGTGAAACTTGCGATTGGAAGTGAAGATTTGCTTAAGTCACTTCTATGGTGTTGTATTTCCATTGAGGGATGTTGTAAGATAAATATAACTTGGATTTCGACTTGAAGCTACTGTAGGAGGTAAGTATGTTGTGTTCTTGAATGTTCTTAAGGTCATCTTGATGTTTATTAAGTTAAATGGATGGACTAGACATGAACTAGTGAATAACAATGCTAATCGAAGATAGTTGGAGTAGTGGATTGTTTTCTTTGTTATCAATTTGTGGTATACGCCTGGAATCATTGATGAATGACTTCATTATCATTTTAATGATACTGTTATGTTAAAGTAAAATGTCTATAAGTGATGATATGGGGTATACGGGTTCCAATCGGAGCTTGCCGCTCGTCGTGAAGTAGTTGTGACTTGTTGTTGTTATATGGAGTTTTATTATTGATACTTATATGTTGCCAGATAGCTCTGGTTGTTTCTGTTGGTATATGGTATTGGAGGATGCCCCTGTTACAGGGGAGATGCTACCGAATTTACGTAAACAAGCTACTAGCTTAAGTTATGGACTTAAGCTTTACTCAGCACTGATTTTGAATCTCCTTATGCTATGGTAGATTGAGTTGAGATGTTTGAATTGTTTCCTAGAAGGTATTAAGGACTCAACGGGGTTAAGGTATGTTAAGGCTAAACCTTTCCTTTATTTTGGCATGATCTCGTAACTCCATGTATTGGATAATGAGACATAAAGGGAAGTTTATACTCCTTAATTTATGTACATTATCCTAGTCTCACAAGTTATTGTATTCTCCCTTAACGGGACTTTATATTCAATTAAGTATTGTCTTCTTCCAGTCAAGAGAGAAGATGGTCTATATATATATATATACAGTATTGCAATATCTTCACCACCATCGAGCAATAATCTGTGGGCAGGCCCCAATTGGGCAACTTCTGATCAGATTGTAAGTTATATACCGAGCCCAAGCACCCATGAGCGAGCCCAGAATGGCCGAGATAAAGAGCCTTGTATGGCCGATCGCCTATGAGCGAGCCTACTACGGCAGAGCAGTTACACATATCGAGCCTTACAGGGCCGGACAACAATTGTACAAACTATATTGAGAGAGAGTTGAGTCAGTACCAGCAGGTAAGCATATATTCAGATCATCTTTGCCTTCCAGTCACTTTCAGCTATTATATTACCAGTTCAATTTCAACTTTTAGTTATTCCATTGCCTTACATACTTGGTACATTATTTCTTACTAACGTCCCTTTTGACGAGGACACTGCATTTCATAAGTACAGGTCCTGATAGACAGCTGGATAGACCTTCCTGGTAGACAGAGCCAAACATCAGCTTGGTGTGTAAGCTCCACTTCCCGGGAGTTACCAGGTCTAGACCTTGGACTCCATTTTATATATACAGGTTTGATGGGTAGGTCGAGGCCTTGTCCCGACCATGATACAATTCAGTTATCTCTAAAGGCTTGTAGATGAGTCCTGTATATTTTGTATATCAATAGATGTTCATGGCGCGTTCGTCGGCCTGCACAATAATATATATCAGCTTTTGGGTATGTTTACCTCTCAGAAGAGAGAGACATTATGTTCATATAATTCAGAATATGGACCCGTCGGTCTTGATTGGTATTGTCCTCTTGCAGATAGGTCTCGTCAGCCTATGTTGACGGCTACCCATCTAGAGTTCCCAGTTACAGAGTGGTACGCTTGAGCCGGGTATAGCACGGGGTGCCTGTAGCACCCCGAAAAATTTTGAAGTACTTAAGCGCTATTAAGAAAGTTGATGTGTGATAATTATATTATTTTGTGTGCAGACTAAGACTATTAATATGATGGATATCAATTGTATATGATAATAAAAGTACGAGGCATATTATAAGTGATGTGGGGTCTAAGGAGAGCCCTAAGTCTATATCAAGTTGGAAATTACATGATAGATAAAGTTCAAAATGAGTATGCACAAGACCAAACTTTGGATGTGCATATCTACATATATATAAGGATTTATGTGATGGAAAACCTATAAAATGAAAGATCTTTGAGTCTGGTATCTAACACATTAAACCGTTTATCATTTGCACACTCCTACAAGAAGTTATGACAAAATTCCAAAAGGCTGGCAGAATGTAATTCTGCGGTCAATTCCGCGACTGCAAATCATTCTACGAACCGCAGAAGTGGTCTGCGGACCGCAGAATAGTCAAAGACCTGACCAGTGCCACCCAGTTCTAGGCATCAGTTTTTTCGTCCATTGTGCGGACTGCATACCTGTTATGCGGTCCATTCTGCGACCGCATACCTGAGTTCGGGGGGTCCATTTTCCTATTTTTATACCCCGGCCTCATTTTGATAAATAGCCTTTGTGGCTTGTTTTGAAGGCAAAAATCTGATATTTTTAGAGAGAAGTGAGAGTATTATAGAGAGAGGAAGAATACCAAGTGCTTTGTTCATCAAGATCTTGTCCAAGCTTTGAAATCCAACATGGAAATCTCACAAGATCTTCACTCAAGAGGTAAGATTCTAACCCTAGTCTTCAATTTTGAGTTTGGGGTAAAGGATGGGTGATTGGGAGTATGATTCTTGGATGTGAGAGTATTATGTATACATGCATGTACCAATAAGGTTTGTGGGAAGTTTGTAGAACTCAAATGGGTAAAGATTGGGTTGTGGAGTGAAGGATATTTTGTAGAAGAACCTTGTGGTCAAATTTGCACACCTAGTGTTTGATAAAATGCTCAAATGAGCTGAAAGCATGAATATCTTCCTAATTTGTGTACAATTCTATTATGTCTCAAAATAGATTGGGATTTCTAGGATTTCCGGAATGTTGTAGTAGCTTAAGGAAAGCTCAAGCAAGGTATGTTGGCTAAACTACTCTTTTAGAAATGAATTCCATGATGTTCCCATAAGTTTCAAGTATGGTTGGCTGAAGTTCCTAATTCCTATGTTCCAAGTTATTCCTTATAAATTTTACTATTCCAAATGAGTCTTATGTCGAAAGATATATGTTCAAAGTATGGGTTCTGTATTAAAATGTTATGACTTTGAGTTGTGTTCCAAATAAAAACTAGTATGCCAAATTGTGTGAGAAAGACTCGTTATACTTAAGACTCTAAATTGCTCATATGTGTTGTGTACCTAAATCTTGATTTGAAATCCCTTTTTGTTGATAATATATAAAGATGCTCTAAAGTGAAAGAAGAGAGTTGGTGATATAAAGTGTGGCAAATGATAAAAGTTATACTTGTGGCCAATGGTGCCAATGAAATGTAATGACGAGAGAAAGGTAAAAAAAGAGTCTTGATTCAACTGCTCCAAATTGACTTCGAAAATAGATTTACCTAAAAGATTATGCACTCAAATCGTGCCCAATGTGGTTGTTTCAATTAATGCTATGCTTTTTGTAAGTATTTCAAACGTGTTTTGAACTCCTATATATTCATGAGTTGAAATTGTGTATTGCCCTTTTTGGGGAAAAGTATTTCAAGAATAAATGATGTGTTAGTCATTTATGATTTTAACTTGTGCTTCGATTGCCAAACATTTTACTCCATTTCTTGGAAAGAAATCCATTGTGTTTAAAGTCCTCATTACTAATTAATTTAAAGTTGTGATTCCCGAAATATTTTATATGTTGATATTTATGATGATGATCCATGAAAGGAAAGAAATGAAAGTGTGAAAAATAAAATATGGCCACCGTATCATGAATGACGAATCATATGTATGGCCAAGAGAGCCAGTGAAATAATGATGTGGTAAGTAGCTGAAAGTACCAATGAAGCTATATACGGTATGAAAGGTTATGAGGTAAATTTCAATTTGTAATTCTGTTTCCTTAGTATGCAAATCAAAAATCCTTTTTGGGAGTAGCAATAGTCACCGAGGAAGGGTAGGTTGAAATAACCTAACCCTCAAACTACACATGCCGATGTAAGAGTGGATTGTGATCATTTCCCTTATTTGGTATGAGATTTATGTTACAGAATTATTCCCCTTATTTGGGAAGAGATTGATGTGATAAAATTATTCCCCTTAATTGGGATAAGGTGATTTATAGAAAAGGATGATGTCGATCCACACGGCATTATGGTGAGATGGCCTAACAGATCGGGTTGTGATCGGACGCGATGCTGCACATATGGTGGTGATTGTGCTAGAAATTATAATTGAAATTGTGATTGTGGTTGATGTCTCAGATGAGATGGCCGAGCCGATCGGGTCGTGATCGGACACTGTGCTAAAAGTATGGTGGTATTGGTATTGTGAACGATGGTATTATGAACAGTGGAATATCGGTGCGAAAGATCTCCCGACCAAAAATAATATTATCATCATATTTTGATTATCACTTCACAGTATTATCTTCATATTTTGGAAATTATTATGTTCTAACTTGGCATTTGAATATCATTGGTTATATATTGTTATTTTCATGGTTTCCCTTTCTTACATTTGCATTCTATTTTGAAAGAGGACAGTTAGCTTTACATACTAGTACTATTCCATATGTATTAACATCCCTTTTGCCGGGGGTGCTGCATCTTTAATGGATGCAGGTGGTTCATCAGCGGGCAACTTTGGTCCTCGTTAGCAATCCCTCTCTATCAAGTATGTTTTGGTGAGCCCTACTCTATTCCGAGCCTAATGTCATTCGAGTTGTATACTGTGTTTTGGGGTATAGCCGGGGCCTTCTTGCCAGCACTTCCGTACTACTCTTCTATTGTACTTAGAGGCTCTGTAGACAGGTTGTGGGTGGTGTTTGATGTGGGGGATTGAACTAGAAATGTTGGTATTTGGCAAACATGTTTTTTTCATTATATCTATAAACTTGTAATATTTTGAAAATTATGAATGAAGCTACAAATGGAAATGAAATGGGAGTTGTTAATGAAATCTTTTCAGTGTTTGATTAATGGAGTGTATCTCATGTTTATTCATGGATGAGTTTGGGCAGAAGAAAATCTAACAGGCTTGCTCGGCAAGGTTCACTCGGTTGAGCGCCGGTCGCGCTCCCCGAGTTTGAGGCGTGATAGTGCCGGCCATGCCTCCCCAGGTTTGGGGCGTGACATTTCGCTTAAAAATGCCTTATAGAAAAGAAGTTAAACTGTAAGGCCCGTTAAAATTACACCTAGAAACCGGGGTTTTCATGATGCCAGGGTAGATTATGTGTTGATGATTGAACAGTGCATTGGGGAGTTGAAGAAAATTGTTTGACAGAGCAGGGCATTTCTGCGATCCACTATGCGACCGCAGAATCACTCTGCGGGCCGCAGATCGGCTGCAGAGTGCAACAGAAAAATAGCCCTTTTTGGAGGGTCGTTTTGCGGTCCAATATGCGACCGCATAATACTTTTGCGGGCCGCACAATCCATCAAACATCCAGCATGAAGATTTTCGGAGGGGCGAATAACCCAGTTCTTGACATCACTTCTGCGGCCCATTTTGCGGACCAGATATCCGTTCTGCGATCCACTCTGCGACCGTAGAGCTGTGTTCGGAGGGTCCATTGTTTGGTTTTTATAACCTGACCCTACTTCGATATATAGACGTTAAGGACCATCTGTTAAGTAAAAATTAGATATTTTGAGAGTTAAGAAGTGCTCTAGAGTGAGAGAGGGTTCCTAAACTAATTGTTCATCAATTCTTTTTCAAGGCTTGGAGGATTAATAAGGAAAACTCACTAGGTCTTCATCCTAGATGTAAGATGCTACTCCCTAGCCTCAATTTCGGGATTTAACTGAAAATAGGTAATGAGAAAACCAATTCTTGGGTGTGGGAGTTGTTCATTATGCATGCATGTACTATCAAGGTTTGTGGGAAGATTGTTGAGCTCAATTGGATAGACTTTTGGTAGTGGGATTAAGGAATCCACCATAGGAGGACCTTGAAACCTTAATGCATACCTAGTGCTTGAATAAATGCTTTAATGAGCTGGAACCATGAACTCCTTCCTAATTTGTGTTCAAGTTTGTTATATATCCAAATATATCTAAGCCGTTAAGATTTTCGGAACATTGTAGTAATTTAAGAACTCTCAAGGCGAGGTATGTTTGCTAAATTTCTCTCTTAGAATTTAATCCCACGTTGTTCTTGTAAGCCCCGGGTTGACCATTATAAATGTGACTATTTCGAATGCTTTTCTCTTATTGTGTTATCCTTCGGGAGTGTGATCTAAGTATGGGCTGTGTGTTAACATATTATAACTTCAAGACGTGATTCTAATGAAAGGCATTATGTCAAATTTGTATGAAATCTCATTATTCCTAAGACTCGTATTTGCTCACATGTGTACTTAATGTCTTGAATATAAATGCCTTGTTGTTGTTAATCCTTGATGGTGTTTGAAAGCAACAGAAGGGAGCATGAGATATGAAACACGGTCAATGTGCCAATAGTGATATTATAATAGAGGCTACTAGTTCCAATGAAATAAAGAGAAGTGTAAAAGACATTGAAATGAGCTGTAAATTCTTTAAATAACAAATGCCTTGGGAGTATCATTTAGTCACCGAGGAAGAGTAGGTTAAAATGACATAACCCCGAAACTACACGTGTCAGTGTAGGAGTGAGTGAGGGGAAAAATCCCCGTGTGATGTGGTGAGAGTTTTCCCCGAACATTGAACGAGATTGATGTGTTGAGATAATTCCCCTTAAATCGGATGAGATGATTGCTAGAGAAATGTGAGGTGACGTCGGCCCACATGGAATTGTGGTAGGACGGCTTAGCCGATCTGGTTGAGATCAGATGCCATGCCGCGTACATGGTTGTATTGTGAGTAGACGTCTTGGGATGAGACGGCTTAGCCGATCAGGTGGAGATCGGACTCTGTGCTAAAAGCACGGTAGCGTATCAGTACTAAAGATCTCCCAACTTAAAATATTGAACTTGCTTGAAATTTATTCATTCTCCTAACTTGGTACTTTAATATTGGTGATGCCCTCATTGATTTCATATTTCTTTATCATTATATTGTTACTCATTCAATTGAGTGGGTGTTTAGTTTTCATAGCAGTACTATTCCATATGTACTAACTTTCCTTTTGTTGGGCGCTCTGTATCTTTAATGGATGCAGGTCATTCCACATCAGGCGACATTGAGCAGTGATAGAAGTACACCCTCTCCTCAGCTGACTTGCTGAGCTCCACTTCATTTTGGGGTCCTGTAGCTTTTGTCCTATGTACACATTTTGAGGTATAGTTGGGGCCTTGTCGCCGGCACTGTTATAACACTCGTTGGTTTCTGTTAAAGGCTCTGTAGACATGGTGTGGGTTGTTTATTGGTGTTGGGAAAGTCAAACTAATAATGTTGTATGTGTATCACATGTTCCACTTCAAACAATGAATGTGTAATGTATTTTGAGATTTATAAATGGAGTAACCAATGGTAATGAAATTGTGTTGTTCGCTTGACCTTCTTATTGTCTAATTAATGAAATGTATCTTCTGTATATTCTTGGGTGAGTCATGTAAACGGCACTGTGCAGGCTTGCTCGGTCGCGCTCCCCGAGGTCGGGCATGACAAGCTTGGTATTAGAGTCTGAGGATTTAAAGTGTCCTAGGATGTCTCAGAGTCGTTTCTATTAGAGTCCTTCTTATCAGTGTCTTATCGACCACATCGATAATTAGGAGGCTACCTGGGCATTTAGGAATAATACCCTACTTTGGTGTTCTAGATCTAGTGATAATGCTTATTATAATACTGTTCCTCCTTTAACTCGTTCATTGCTCTAATATTCAGTACATGGCGTCTAGGAAGAAAGTATGAACTAGCCAAGGAGCCGATGCCACCCTAGGAGTGGCAGTTGATTCTATATTTAATGATGCGAGTGAGCACCCGAGGGGTGAGGACATTCCCCCAGCTACTAGACTACCTGATTCTACTACTCCTACTCAAACTGCACCAATCCCTACTCCTACTGAGGGTGCAGCTATTCATCCTCCAGCCCTAGCTTCCGGTCTTGGTGTTTCTGATGTGGACCCTAGGGGAGCCATACAAATGTTGGCTCAGATAGTGGCGTCACTGGCCCAAGGGGATTTGGCTCAAATCTTCTAGCTTGCAAGGGGATTCTACTAGTTCCAAGGTGAAGATGTTTCTTCAGTTGGATCCTCCAGTGTTCACGGGTACTAATCCCGAGGAGGAACCCCAGGACTTTATTGATAAGATGCACAAGACTCTCCGAGTCATGCATGCTACTGAGACGGAGGGAGTGGAGTTGGCCTCCTACCGCCTGAAAGAGGTGTCCTATTCTTGGTTCGAGATGTGGGAGGAGTCCCTTGAGGAGGAGAGCCCTCCGTCGAGGTGGAGTGAGTTTGACGACGCCTTTATCGACCATTTCTTTCCTGCTGGGACTAAGGCAGCCCGTGCCACCGAGTTTGAGAGTCTGAAACAAGGTAGCATGAGTGTGTGGGAGTATCATATGAGGTTCGGGCGCTTGTCCAAGTATGCCATCTACATATTGCCCACTATGGAGGCTAGAGTGCGATGGTTTGTGCATGGCCTTACCCCCTTGGTAATTAATGAGGCCGCTACAACTGTCTTGAATTCTGATATGATCTATGGTAAGATAGTGGTATTTCCTCAAGCCATAGAGACCCGCAAACTAAAGAATAAAATGGAGCGACAAGGTAGCAACAAGGCTCGATCAGCGGGCCACTATAGTGGTAATTTTGGTGGTGGTGGTGGTGCTGACAGGTCAGCATTCAGGGGAGGTTCGTCAGGGCCACCCCAGTCCTTTATTCAGTCTTCAGTCAGTTTACAGCTATCTAGGTCCAATCAACAATAGTAGAGCCATTTCAGGCCAAGCCAGGGCAACAGAGGATCCTACCCCTCAGGGTCGGCCTGGAGGGAAATTCCAGCAGAGGCCCCGTGCCCTATGTGTAAGAAGATGCTCTTTGGGGCCTGCTTTATGGACCGAACCATATGCTTCAGGTGTTGTATGAGGGGTCACATTCAGAGGGACTATCGTTCGTCCCACCAGAGTATGGGCAGGGGTGATGCACAGCTAGCCAGTTTTGCAGCTACTACATCCGCAGCACCTCCTCTAGCTTGAGGCACTCTAGCACCTGCAAGGCGTGGTGTAGCTAGGGGTGGAGCACAGGGTTTGGGAGGAACCAACTTTTTCTATTCTATGAGGGGTTTCCGGAGTTCAGAGGCTTCTCCAGATGATGTCACAGGTATATGGCTGTCCAATCTCATGATGTATATGCTCTTATTGATCATATGTCACTCCTTATTGCTGTGGAATTTAGGATATAACAAGAACAGCTTCATGAGCCATTCTATGTATCTACTCTGGTTGGTGAGTCTATTATGGCTGTGCGGGTTTATAGGGATTGTGTTGTCATGGTGCATAGCATATAGCCTATATCTACTCCACCCTACATAATGGCACCGGCAGAATTGAAGGAAATAAAGGAACAATTGAAGGACTTGCTCGAGAAGGGTTTCATCCGGCCGAGTGTGTCACCTTGGGGGCGTACTGGTTCTCTTTGTAAGGAAGAAAGATGGGTCACTGAGAATATTTATTGACTATCGGCAGCTCAACAAGGTCACGATCAAGAATAAGTACCCACTGCCAAGGATAGATGACTTGTGTGATCAATTTCAGGGTGCCTGGTATATCTCCAAGGTTGATTTAAGATCCGGGTAACACCAATTAAAGATTAGGGAGCAGGATATTCCAAAAACAGCTTTCAGAACCCGGTATGGGCACTTTGAATTTCTGGTAATGTCTTCTGGGCTAACAAAAGCCCCGGCATCTTTTATGGATCTTATGAACCGAGTCTTCAAGCCTCTTCTCGACTACTTTGTGATAGTTTTCATTGATGACATCCTTGTGTATTCATGAAGTCGAGAGGACCATGATGATCATCTCAGGGCAGTTTTGCAGACTCTATATCAGCACAGGTTGTATGCGAAGTTTTAGAAATGTGAATTTTGGCTTGAGTCTGTCATGTTCTGGGGTTATTTCGTCTCCAGAGAAGGAATTAATGTTGATCCACAGAAGATTGCAGCTGTGAAGAATTTGTCGAGGCCTACAACTCCAACAGATATTTGCAATTTCATGGGCTTAGCTGGGTGTTACAAAAAGTTTGTGGAGGGGTTCTCTACTCTTGCCTCTCCGTTGACTAAATTGACACAGAAGGCAGTTAAGTTCCAATGGTCAAATGCTTGTGAAAGGAGCTTCCAAAAGTTGAAATCAAGATTAACTATGGCACCAGTGTTGACCCTACCAGAGGGTACGAATGGGTTGGTGGTATATTACGGAGCTTCGAGAATCGGACTAGGGTGTGTATATGATGCAACATGGCAAGGTGATTGCTTATGCTTATAGGCAACTCAAGAATCATGAGAGAAACTATCCAACACATGGCTTAGAACTTGTAGCGGTGGTATTTACATTGAAGATTTGGCGTCATTATTTGTATGGGATCCGTGTGGATGTATTCACGGACCATAAGAGCCTTGAATATATTTTCAAACAGAAGGAATTGAATCTGAGACAGAGAAGATGGCTTGAGTTACTCAAAGATTATGACACCGATATCATGTATCATCCGGGGAAGGCTAATATTATAGCGTATGCCCTTAGCCGAATATATATGGGCAGTTTTGCTCACTTGGAGGGATATCAAAGGTCGTTGGCCAAGGAGGTTCATCGGTTGGCTAGTTTGGGAATTCGTCTTGCGGACTTTGGTGAAGGATGAGTGATTGTGCAAAATAGAGCTTGAATCATCGCTTATGGTAGACGTCAAGGAGAAGCAATACAACGACCATTGTTGGTACAGTTGAAGGAGGGAGTCATAAACATAAGACCACAGCTGTTTCTCTTTTCATGGATGATAGTACACTAAGGTACAAAGGGTGATTATGTGTTCCAAATGTAGATGGTCTCCGGGAAAGAATCGTGACTGAGGCTCACAATTCCAGGTATTCTGTGCACCCAGGCTCTACAAAGATGTTCCACGATCTTAAGGAAATCTACTGGTGGAATGATATAAAGAAGAATGTAGGGGATTTTGTGGCAAGATGTCCCAATTGTCAACAAGTAAATGTCGAACATCAAAGGCCCGGTGGGTTGGTACAAAACATAGAAATTTTGATGTGGAAATGGGAGATGATCAATATGGACTTTGTTGTAGGACAACCTCGCACACTACGGATGTTCAGCTCAATTTGGGTGATTGTTGATCGACTCACAAAATCAGCACACTTCTTACCTATTAAGGCTACCGACATAGAGGAACAATATGCTCAGTTGTATATCAAGGAAATAGTCAAGTTGCACGGCACTCTAGTTTCTATTATCTCAGATCGAGGGGCATTTTTCACAGCTAATTTGTGGAAGAAATTTCAGCAAGGTTTGGGTACTCAGGTGAATCTTAGTACAACCTTTCACCCGCAGACTAACGGATAGACAGAGCGGACTATTTAGATTCTTGAGGATATGTTTCATGCTTGTGTTCTTGACTTCAAGAGTAGCTGGGATGATCAATTGCTACTCATAGAATTTTCCTACAACAACAATTATCATGCTAGTATTCAGATGGCACCGTTCGAGGCTTTATATGGTAGGAGATGTCGATCTCTCATTGGATGGTTCGAGATTTGGGAAGCAGAGTTGATAGGACCAGACCTCATGCATAAGGATATGGAGAAGGTTAAGATCATTATGGAGCGGTTGATAACTGCTAAGAGTCGTCAAATGTCATATTCGGATATTCGTCGTAGGGGTTTGGAGTTCAATGAAAATGATTGGGTGTTCTTGAAGGTTTCCCCCATGAAGGGTATAATGCGATTTGGTAAGAAAGGGAAATTGAGTCCGAGGTATGTCGAAGCGGATGTCATCACATTCAAGTTCGAAGTGCAACATATGTGGAACCAAAATATCATCGTAGAAGGAGAGACTATTAAACCAGACAAGTATCATGCCGGTCATATGTATTACTATCTCTCATGGTTGGAGGATGACATATTTGAGGACGTCAAACCATAGTCAATTTCAAATATAGGATCATAGATGAGGTGGCTGAGGCACAGGTGAAGTATAAGAGGCTGCGCAAAAGGGTGTTCGAATCCGAAGCTAAGCATTTGGAATAACGTATAGTGAACATGGAGGCGACAAGGGAATGGAAGGAGATTGCCAATAAGTCGATAGAGAGGTTAGAATACCTAGACCAAGGATTGATGGAGCTACAACGGTAGATGAGAAAGAGGCTTTGGGATTGACAAGGCATGGATGATGATGAAGGAGGGAAGCTGGCAAAGGCTTATTTGCTACTAAACATGCGCGATCTAGGGAATGTGATTGATGGGGTCAAGAGAGCCAAGCATGGAAAAGGTCCTTCAGGGACCAAGCAGACTAGGAGATAATTTCCTTTATTGCTTTATAGATTAGATTGGATTTTGATGTAATATGGCTTAATGACATTAGTGACTTTTTAATTATTGTCGATTTAGTGAATGATTGATTTGGCTTATTTTTTCACTAATGGAATGAGGCAAACATTGGCACGGATATTTCTCCAAGTCTACGTGTCACTTAGGCCTACCTCAGACACATTGAGGTCCCCAAAGTCAGGACACGAAATATTGCATGACCTTATGTGATATATGATTAAATACTGCAAACACTCTTTTACTTTGTCTTACTGACTTGGTTACCTTTTATTTTTATTGTTTTTTGATTATTCTCAATCCCAAAGGTTGGTTCGTGCATTCTGGCATCATTACCATACCACACCAGATCTAGAGGTCCTCCTCCTCCTTCTCTACCTAGCGACTCAAAAAGTAAAGGCAAAGGCAAAGGGAAAATTGATGATCTAAGTGGTAACCGAAGAGACAGTGCTACTGTAGTGGAGAATGTTGAAACCTCAGACGGAAGAAGTATGCTGGGATAGAATGAGTTGGTCTTACGTTTGGAGCAGACAATCCTGGAGATGCAGGGTGAGAGTGAGCAGGTCCGAAATCTAGGAACCCTCTCCCTTACCCTAAATGTTCCTGACATCAACCAACAATACATAACCACTCAGAACCAAACACTGCCGCAAAACACACCAAAACCAAAATCCACAAGCCATAGCTCTGAATTGTCCCGCAATGCACCAGTACCACAATCTTGCACCTCCCCAAAACCTTAACCCACCACCAATGAAAACCCCTTAACAACACCATCCTCACCTGACCCAATATCCGCAGACCACCACTTACCACAAAGCTCAAAACGCACTGCAACTTACCCTTGATCCCCCTCAAACTTCAATCAATGATCACCCATATACCCAAGTTCAAGGAACTCATCAAGGCAATCCGATATATATAGAAACCTTAACCCATACCCAGCAACAAACCATATACATACCTGAGCCGATCAAGAAGGACATGCTCATTCAAAACATGGCAGAAGAACTCAAGAAACTTGCAGGGAGAGTCCAGAGTGTTGAAGGTTGGAAGAGTGTTGAAGATTTAAACTACGAAGATTTGTGTATCAAGCCATTTGTAGAATTGCCGGAGGGTTACAAACCTCCCAAGTTTGAGATGTTTGATGGCACCGGTGATCCAAAGGTGCATCTGAGAAGCTAGTGTAACAAGCTTGTAGGAGTGGGTAAGAATGCATAAATTCGCATGAAACTGTTCATGCGAAGTCTTACAGGAGACGCCTTATCTTGGTATATCAGTCAGAATCGCAAGAAGTGGGAAAATTAGGTGAGCATGGCATCAGATTTCATGGGAAGATTCAGAATCAATACAGAGAACGTGCCAGACATTTTCCATATTCAGAAACTCAAGAAGAAGCCGATAGAAACCTTCCGCGAGTATGCTACTCGTTGGAGATCAGAGGACGCCAAGGTGAGGCCTCCACTTGAAGAAGAACAAATGAACAAGTTTTTTGTTTGGGCTCAAGATCCGCAGTATTACGAAAGGTTAATGGGTATTGAGAATCACAAGTTCTCAGACATCATAAAGTTAGGAGAAAGGATAGAAGAAGGAATCAAGAATGGGATAGTGACCAATTTTGAGGCACTACAAGCCACAAACAAAGCCTTGCAATCAGGAGGAATTTCGAAGAAGAAAGAAGTGGGTGCCGTGATGGTAGCCCAGGGCCCTAAGTGTTACATCTCGCGTTTCGTAAGTAAAAGTTTCGTCTTCAGTTAATCGACGTAGACGCGGGGATGAGATTATTTTGAGGTTAAGGTATTTATTCTATTTATAACAAACGATAAGTAAGTGCCATGGAGGATAAATGGTACACGAATTAAAGAAAATGAGTTTCGTTGAAGGTTGTCGATTTGGGATAAAATACGGTCCGAGCTATAATACCCGATATTTATGGACTAGTATCATACAAGGTACCATATGACCGTGATAATACGATGTATAAAGTGTATTAAAATAAGTAGAATTTTAAGTAATTTGAGATAATTCTTAATTATGCGGGTAATTGGTTAAGTACCGGGTAACAGAATATTACCCAGTTAGTTAATAAATTATAAGATAAGATTAAACC
>AWOL01S0012101.1:48252-71471 GCA_000715115.1 Nicotiana otophora | reverse complement strand
TTTTGAGTAACGATATGGTCAAAATTTAGTCACACGACTCACTTTATCTTTGCCTGAAAACTTCTAATGTTTTCAAGCAAAGAGGGGCATGCTCTGAGCACCTAATTGTTTTTACCGTGCTTGAATATTTCTCGCTCCCTTCTTCCCAGGCGTATCCCCACTCCACTTTTATTTGTCCCCCATGATTGTCCCCCATGATTGTCCCCCCCACATTTTACTCCCTACTCCACTCTCTATTGTTTCCCACTCCTTGTCCCCCATGCTTGTTCCCCACTCATAACTCCCCACATCTTCCCTATTCCCTAAAGAAGAAAAAATGGATCCCTCTCCCTTTACAAAGACCTTAGTAGCCCTCTGCTTTCGAAAAAGAGAGAAAAAGAAAGGATCTCTCACTCATTCTCTGATCCTCAACAGAAAAGCAACCGCCGCATCCTCCCATGGCTAACACCCTTCTACTCATTTCTTCTTGAAAAAGAAAGCAGCCTCCAAACTCTTTTATCTTACTCATCTCACTCACACACAAATAGCAACTGAAATTCAAAAACGAGAAAAGCTTCAAAATTTGAGATAAAAAAAAAGTTTTGAAGAGGAGAAGGAAAAAATAGAGTTGTAGCTGATTTTTAGCCGTCATTTGGCTATTCTTGAGGCCTTATTGCTGCTGTCAAGACTTTGTTTGGCTATTGGGAATTTTATTGCTGCTGGTAATTGTACTGTTGTAGTTGGGATTCATCTTCAGAGGCCAACACCTTTATTTGGATTCCTATTCTGTTATTGTTCTGCTCTTAAGTATATACTATCCAGCTGAAAAATACTTTTCAAATATAATCTGAGAAATTGGGTACTGTGTCTCATATTTGTGTTTGTTCACTTAGAATCGGCATGTTCTGGTTGTTTAAATTGTTTGGATTCCTTGTTGTTTTCTGATATTTATTATGTGTTAAAAAAGGGGGGTAGAATGTCCATTGATATCTGCTCACACAATTATTTTATTATTGGAGATTATACCATGTTTAAATAAGAGTCTATGTTGTGAGTCAATTTTAAGAGTAGTATGCTTTCAAATTCAACCTCTATTTGGACATATCTATTTCTGAAAGAGTCCAGCTCTTTATGCACTTGAATGAGCATAGTAACTATGAGGTTTGACTCTGCCGTTTCTGAAGGCAGGGTGTTGTAAATTGTGGAGTATAATGTATTATGTCGTTTTATCTCAAAGTAGCTTGTTAAAAAAATTAGTTTTTAGGTTTGGAGAATCATCTGCTGTATGTGATTCAATTGGGTTCAATTGTAAAGCAGTAATGAAACAATTTTGGCCTCAAGTTGGACCAAGCTTTAAAAATTCATGTTTACAACAATTAATTTCAATAAAAATAAGATTTTTATTACTAATTAATTGACTCATTTTCTTAGTAATTAATTTAAATGCTAGACAATTAGTAGGCTCACTTTAACTTCACGGACTCGCTTGCGTAGCGTGATGTTTAACATTCAATTGATTCAATAATCTCATTTCGTATCCATTAGCTTTAATTAATTCCTAAATTAGTTAATCCCTTGATATAAATCGCGGATTCACTTGTGTAGCGCAATAGTTGACATTTAACAATTCCAAAATTAATTTATTCGAATGTAGTAATTTTTCAAAAGTAAATAATGTGCTAATAACCCTTGTCATGACTGCGGATTCGCTTGTGTAGCGTGATTATGGAAAAAAATTAATAAAATCCGTCTTGGTCGCACATTCGCCTGCGTGGTGTGGTTAGGACAATTTAATGTTATTCAAAATTTTCTTTAATAACTTTAATAATTAAGAGTGGATAGGTAAAACATGGAAATTCAGTAAAACACAATTTATCCAAAATTAACTTAAGCCAAGTTTAAGTCAATAAAGCGATCGTGCTAGAACTACGGGGCTCGGGGAATGCCTTACACCTTCTCCCCGGTCAACATAATTTCTTACCTGGACTTTGTTTTCGCAGACCAATAATAATAAAGTCAAATCTTTCTTTGACTAGGGATTCAAATAAAAGGTGACTTGGAACACCAAAAAAAAATCAATTCCAAGTGGCGACTCTGTAAATAAAATAATCCCTACTCAATTTTGTTATTTTAATTAAAAAAACCCTCTGATCCACTTCATATCTTTTTGGGGGGTAAAAAGGGGGTGTGACAAAAATAATCTCTGAAGTGGCGAAAATGTTGATTAAAACAAGCAACAATAACAAAGTGTGAGTTTGCCAAAATATCTATTCTTGATGTATGACGTCATCGATCTATCGTTCTTAACCAAGGATGGGCCAGCGTTGGTGGGCCTAATTTCCAGTTAACCATAAAAATCTGTTATGTCACTTCCGGAGTATTTGAGGCCCATTGTACTGCACAATAGGAACAACCCATCTATCTGGGATTCTTTGGAGTACTTTGGGGCGAATGACAGCAAGCAAAAGACACTTCGGTGCCATTATTGATTTTTTGATCCCGACAAAAAAAGTCTTGAAAATATAGCTCGTGCTAGAATTTTAAGAAGTACTCTAGGCAATTGATAGAATTTTTGATATGGTGATCATCGGCATTTGCCACAAAACATATGACAATTGTCATAATTTTTCATATGGTGATCATCAAGATTTGTCATCAAATATAGCAATTGTTAGAAATTTTTATATGGTTATCACCGAAATTTAAAAATATGACAATCGCCAAAAATTTTTATATGGTGATTACCGGGATTTACAAAACTATGGCAGTCGTCAGAATTTTTTTTTTGGTGATCACCATGATTTACCACAAGAGATAGCAATAAATATTCTGACAGTGTGGTTCAAAATTCTAATAACAACTTCAAAATTCTGACAGCGGAACTATTTTACCAAAACTTTCTTAACAGGGTCAAAATATAAACGATTGTTCTAAAAAGTTACGAATATTTTGTGGCCCGTCCACCCAAGGATATGGGAGGGATTGCCCAAATTTCAGTTTCTTTAACTGTGTTCTTGTGGGCCATTGACACAAGGTTTCATATCTTTCCCATACTTTAGTTTGTCAGCGGAGTCAATAGTTCAAGAAAAGTCTACTTGCGACAAATTAACAAATGCATAATACTTGACTGAATCTTATTTATTATTTAATTATTATTATTAATATTACTTAATATTCTCACTTTTATCTTATTATTTATTAGAGTTGTCAATACGGGGGGCCTGGCCCGGCCTAATCCAGCCCATGCGGGCTTTGGCATTTAACGGGTTGGGCACATTATTTTGATGGGCCTTAAAATGGTCAGTCCAACCCAGCCTTACGTAGATTACGAGTTCCCATGGGCCGACCCACCATTTTTAAAAGTTTTTTGCAAAACTTAATAATTTTGATATTGTTCCGATATATTATAATAAAAGACAAAAAAAGGAGTATAATATTTCATTCATTAAGAATGAATACTCAAAACAAACTACTCAAAAATATTTTCAAGGTGTTCATTGGCATATCCAACACCAACAGATCATTTTCATCAAGCACAATTGAATCCTCTTGTGAAACAAGATATCTTAACATCTTTATTTTCATCTAAATATATAATTATATGCAATGTTAATTAGTTAAACATTAAGAAATAACTAAAATTTTAAGGAAAAAAATTTATATTCGCATAAAAAATATTACCAGTTTAAAATTAGACTACTCTTCTTGTTATTTTTAATTCCTTGTATTTTTATATATTTTTAATTAAATGCGTTATTAAGCCCACGAGCCGACCCAACCTAGCCTCGATCAAGCCTCATGGGCCACGAGGTTATTTGGGCCGGGCTTAAAAACCTCATTTTTAAATAGGCTCCAAATTCTTTAGTCCAACCCTATTAAATTGCGAGTTGGGTTGGGTCGTCCTAACGGGCTAAGCCCATATTAACAACTCTATGCGTTTTTAGGGGAGAAATTAAAAAATAACCAGATTTATAAGTGATAATTGAAAATAGTCACAGTTTTAAAAGTAATTAAAATTTAGCCACTTTTCATGTAAAGATAAATTTGAACGAAAACAATGTTCAAAATCCGAAAAATATTCCAGTATAATATACTGAAACTTCAGCATAATATGCTGGAGTTTCAGTATAATATACCGGTCCAGCATAATATGCTGGAAGTTCATACACAAGTGCACCAATCTCCAGTATATTATGTTAGACCGGTCCGCATTACAGCAAAATAGTGGTTATTTTTCAATAACTTTGCAAACGATAGCTATTTTTGAATTATCAGTCTGAAAACTGACATGCCCGTGCTATTTTTACCGTTTTTAGGTATAAGATGTAATTGGGAAAGTTGGCTAATTTAGTTTGTTGGAGGCACTTGACTAGTTTTAAAAGTGTAGCTTTGTGACTTATTTTTAGTCACGTTATGTGTAGCTTTATATGGTAACTGCCCCATCTAAAGCAACTTGTAAATTGTTACTCTTTCCGTTTCCATTTATGAAACGTAAATTTGACTCGGTATAAAGGTTAAGAGAAAAAAGAAATATTTTAAACTTTGTAGTCTTGAAAGCTTAAATAATAAATGTTTTATGGGGTCATAATATTTGTGTGACTGCAAAACCTTCTTATTAAGGATAAATGGGTAAAATAAAAACTAAAGTTAAATTATTTACAAATATAAAAATAAACCAATCTTTTTGAATAAAACTAATGAAAGCACTAGGAATATTTTTTACCTATTACTTCAACATTCTGTCTGTACATTGTATATGTACCTATACTTATACAAAGAAAGGGGAAAGACAAAGAGACAAAGACCTATATCCAATTCTGGACAAAAAAAAAAAAAAAAAAAAAAAAAGAACAAAGACCCATAACCAACTATATTTTACACGACTAGACCAAAGACCCATAACCAACTATATTTTATACAACTAGACATCTATATACTATGTCTTGATATTGCTTCTACTTCCTCAATATTTGAGGCACCTTTAACACCCCCTTCAAGTGGAAGCCCGTAGATCGGACTCCCAACTTGCCTAAAAAACTCCGATGAAGAGGTTCTGTCAACCCTTTTCTGAAGATAACGGCGATTTGGGCTGTAGTTGGAACAAAAGACAGAGAAATTCGACCACCGAGCAGTTTTTCACGGACGAAGTGACAATTAATTTTGATATGCTTTGTTCGTTCATGAAAAACTAGGTTTTTTGCTATGTGAATCGCAGCTTGATTGTCACAATGGACAGAGACCAGAAGCGAAGGGGAAATGGATATGTCAGCAAAAAGACGAACAATCCATGAAAGTTGTGCTACCAAACATCGGATAAATCGATATTCAGTTTCTGCCGAAGACAAAGAAATCACTTGTTGTTTCTTCGATTTCCAGGAGACGGGGCATCCACCTATGCTTAAGAAGAAACCACTAACTGATATTCGAGTATCCGAGCAAGATGCCCAATCTGCGTCACAATAACCCAAAATCTGAAATGAAGGCTCAAATGAGAAGAAAAGTCCCAAACTTGGATCATTTCGAACATATTGAAGAGTATGTAAAGCTGCCTGATAGTGTCAAGATCTTGGAGATTGAATGTATTGACTCGAGGTCTGTATAGTAAAGGATAGATCTGGTCGGGTATTTGTGAGGAAACTTAGCTTCCCCAAGAGCCTCCGATAAATGGTAGGATCAGGAAAAAGCTCACCACAATCAGCAGTAAGCTTAATGTGTGAATCAAGCGGAGTGCAAACACCTCTTAATTGTAGAGAATCAAACTCAAAAATGAGGTCAATTACAATTTTCCTCTGAGTCAAAATGATACCTCCAGGCTCGTGTAAAAGCTCCATACCTACAAAATAACTTGCTACTCCTAGGTCCTTAATTCGAAATTCAGAATCAAGGAATGATTTTATCTCACTGATTTCTTCTTGATTGTTTCCTGTTAGGAGAATTCATCAACATATACAGCTAATATAGTCGTTAGAGTCCTAGATATTTTGAAAAACAAGGAGTATCCGTTGACAGAGGAGGTGAAACATCTGGATTCTAAACCAGAGGATAGTCGAGCATACCATTGACGCGATGCCTGTTTCAAACCATAGAGGGACTTGCGAAGATGACAGACATGGGAAGAGCTTGGAGGTGCAATTTCTGGTGGAAAATTCATAAACACTTCCTCGTCCAAGTCTCCATGTAAGAAGGCGTTATTAACATCTAACTAGTATAATTTCCATCCATTCTTCACTGCGACAGTTAACAAACATCTGATAGTTATCAGTTTGACCACTGGTGAAAATATCTCTGTGTAGTCTATTCACTCTCCTTGTGTATCTCCTCGTACTACTAGCCTTGCTTTGAGTTTTTTAAACTTCCATCAGATTTGACTTTAACTTTGTACACCCATTTGTAGGGCAATGCTTTCCTTCCAAAAGGGATTTGAACTACTTCCCAAGTGCAATTGGATTCTAATACCTCAAGATCTTTTGCCATAACTGCTTGCCAACCGGGATGAATGACCGCTTCTTGGTAAGAATTTATCTAAAAAATTTGGCATATAGAGTTAACAAACGGTTGATTTAGTTGAGAAAGTGCAGAAAAAAAGTAAGAGTGAAACGGGGTAAAAGGTGGGTTTGGTGAAATTATTGAATAAGCAGCATCACATATGTAGTCTGATAAATATTTAGGTGCATTATGCTCTTTAGAAGATCTGCGTAGCCCATCTGCTGGAGCTGATTCAACTGTAGATGTAGATAAAGTAACAATGGGGCAATCTTTGCCTCTAGGACTGGAAGATGATAAAGAAATAACACCTGGTGTAGTTATATTAGGTGAATTAGATCCCTATTGTGAAGAAACAATATGCATTCCCTCATCAGAGACAGAAAAATTGGTTGGAAACTATTTTGACATAGGAGTGGAATAAGAAAAAAGGGAATACAGACTCAAAGAATTTGATATCCCTAGAAACAAATACGTGATTCGATTGAATGTTCAAAATTCTATATCCTTTCTTTCCAAAATGGTAACCTAAGAAGACTCCAGGGATTGCTCTAGGCTGTAGTTTATCTCTATTTCTAGAAAGAGTAGAAACAAAGCATAAACAACCGAAGCTTCAAATGAGAATAATCTGGAAATTTGCCAAACGAAACTTGATAGAGTGATCTATTATTTAGAATTCTTGAAGGGAATCTATTAATCAAGTAAGTTGCTGTTAGCAAACAATCACACCAATATTTCTTTGGTAAATGAGACTAAAATAATAAAGCTCTACATGTCTCTAATAAGTGTTTATATTTTCTTTCAACTACCCCATTTTTTTGTGGGGTTCCAATGCATGATGTGTGATGAACTATCCCTTTGGAAGTAAAGAAATCTGAAGGAGATATTCCTGTCCCTAACTCATATGCATTATCTGATCTTATGATTTTAACCTTGGCTGAAAATTATCTTTCTATAAGATCTAAAAAGGATTTAAGGGTAGGGAAAATATTAGACTTTATAGACAAAAGATAGGCCCAAGTTGCCCTTGAAAAATCATCCACAATAGTAAGAAAATATCTTTCTCCCTTGTAAGTGGGAACATTGTAAGGACCCCAGGTATCCATGTGTAGTAATTCAAAACACTGTTTAGAGCTAATAGAGCTTGTTGGAAAAGGCAATTTGGACTGTCTTGCCATTGGGCATATGTCACAAGGAAAAATCTATTTATCTGTAGATGAAAGAGATATATTCTTTATATTCTTCATTGCATGATAAGGCAAGTGCCCCAATCTTAAATGCCAAAGTCTGTTGGAATTCATAGAATTAAAAACTGCAATTTTATTCATTTTCAAACTTCCATTAGATGGAAAAATTCCTCTTACAGATGTGTGAATAGACTCTGGGACAGAACTACACGATTGAACAAAAGACTCTAAGTTGGCAGCACTACAAGTCTTCACATGATTTTTAGGGAAAGGAAATAAAGGTTCATTGGACACTGAATCTGACTTAGACACTCTAGACTTAGTTAAATCAACTTCCAGCACATAGAGACCAGCAAAAGCTTCACCAAGTACCATTTGCCTCTTCAGAGAAGGGGCATGTACAAGACATTCAGATTTAGTAAACAAAAAATTAGAATTTAGCTGCTTACACAATTGGTTAACAGACAAAAGATTATGGTTGAAAGAATGAATATAAAGTACATTATGCAACTCAAGTTTACATGAAATTAATACACTTCCTAAACTGTACACATTGACTTTATAAGAATTTGGTGGTGTAACTTGAATAGGAAAAGGGAGTTGTTTGAAATTGTTTAGAAGTGTTTTATTATGAGTCATACGTTGTGAGGCTCCTGAATCAGTTATCCAAAACTTAGATGTGATAGTTGTAAAACAAGAAATAAAGGTGTGAAAAGCAGTACATTTACCCACAAAGTTGGCATTTGCATTAGCATCAGAACCTGAAGTACTTATGTTTCCAGCCTGCACAGATTGTATCATCTGAATCAGCTGCTCACACTGTTCTTTTGTGAACCCCTGTGGATTCATTAGGCTAGGTGCAACACCTCCAGTGATAACTGCTCCTCCTCCTGATGTTTCACCTTCCTCAATCACTGCTGCATTAGCCTGAACATTTACAAAGTTTCTCTTTAGCTTAGCAAACTTGAAAGAAGGTGGGTACGCAACCAGTTTATAACATTTCTCTTTCTGGTGTCCATGCTTCTTACAGTAGGAACAGAAATTGTTTTTCCTTGCTTCAGTGTTACTGTTATAATTTTCACCCATGTACTCATTGTTAGTTTTTTTTTTGCAGTAACATTGAAGGCATTAGGCTCAGCCGTCACATGGTGACCAGAATGTACCTCCGTTTGAGACTCTTCATGTAAAATGATTGAATAAGATTGTGTTGTGGAAGGAAGGGGCTTCATCATGAGGATGTTTTCCCTTACTCCAGAATATTCCTTACCCTCAAATGGTAATCGTGGTAGATTCGAGTATCTTACGCGGCAGAGCGAACTCTTCTATCGTGTTGTATTTTTTCTGCCCCGGTTCATTGTACTGGAGTGACGTGAAAAAAATGATTAGGCTCATATTTTATCCTTTCTACAATGACTATAGACGAAGTGCATTGTTTGAGATCAATTCTTGGCCGCAATCGCATCTGTCTTCTTACCTCTTATATTCTTTGCGGTAAAAGGAAGAATAAATGTAGCATACTAGTAGTAAAGTATATAAGAGTATCTAATTGCAGTGTGCAGAGACGGTACTATTCCATTATGTACTTATCATCCGTACACTAACTATGCTTCAAGTATGAAACAATCTATATATCTAATAGTCGCCCGGCTTTTCCAAACCAAAAGTATTTTTTTTGAAAAATAAAAAAGTACTTCCTCCTATGTTAACCTATTTCTTTTTTGGTCTAAAAAGAATGATTCATTTCTAAATTTGGAAACAATTTAGCTTAAACTTACAATTCTACCCTTAATGGAAAACTTTTATAACCACACAAATACTCTGGGACCCTTTTTGACTTGTTTAGGACCACAAATTTCAAAAGTCTTCATTGTTTCTTAAACTTTTTGCCCAGTCAAATATGTTCACATAAATTGAAACGGAGGGAGTATTTTTTTTGCAAAAAAAGTATTTTTTTTCAAAGTTGAAGTATTTTTCAAACTTTTAGAAGAAAAAAATTGCTTTTGAGTATAAGCAGAACCAGTTGTGGAGAAACAGAAAAAAATAGTTTCTCTCAAAAAATACTTTTTTGAAAAACACTTTTGAGAAAAATACACTTAAAAAAGTAATTTTTAAAAGCTTGTCCAAATACTAATTGCTGCTCAAAAATAGTTTTCAAATAAATTAGCCAAACACAAACTGCTTCTCACTAAAATTACTTTTGATAAAAACAGTTGATTTTTGAAACTTGGCCCTACATATATTCTCATACACAGCACATAAATCTCTCTATTTTGTGGACAAACTGCTTTTTTTCTTTCTTCTAATAATAATTTAAAAACCACTATCGTAGCGAGGGTTAGGCATTTGACCCTCAAACTCTTTCTATTTGCCTTCAACACCCCATTCCCATAAATAAGAAGTTTCTTATTTTAAAAGAACCAACAGAAACAAATTGCTGGACTCTTAAAAGTTTCTTAAAAGAACCAACGTAACTGTGTCGTTTGTATTAGATACTGATTTATTTAATTGTAAGAAATCACATATATATGATATGCTAATTATCGCGCCATTGTGGTGCTGAAAGTGAAAAATAAGAAGTAATGATTCACTTTAAGGGAACTGAATGAAGTTAACTCAGAACAATTTCTCTGAAAAGATTATTTTTCAAAAGGTTGTATTCTATCAGAGGCATGAAATTTCTAGAAACTGCAAAACCTAAAACCACTAGTACAAATTAAAATTAGCCTATCATCTTAAATTAAAGGGCATCTAAAGCAGCTCCAAGTGCAAAGATTTCATAATCATCAGCACTTAAAATACTACTACCATTGCACCCACAGTAACCCTTGCATGCACATGACTCATCCCATGATCTTCTCAACTTCTCATTTTTATTAGTAACTTTAAATGCCTCTTTTACTTTAACCTTCATTGCTATTTTAATTGCTGGAGGTTTCACATCTTCATTATGCAAACGCTTATTATTCTTAGAAGTAGTAGCCATGAATATTGCCCATTCCTCAATCTCCATTTCTGTTGACTCAAATACTCTTTTCCATGGAATTTCAGCTCTCCCCAACACTTGTGATCCACCAATATTTTTCCCAAAAACTGGCAGATATTTTCTAGACCGGAGCTCGAAGATAACCGTGCCTTGCTTCAGCATGTTAATGGATTCTTGAGTTCCCATGCAATCCAATGAGAAAGATTCATTCCAAAACAAGTTACTATCAGATTTTGATGATGAGATTTCCTGGCTGTTAAGTTGAATTCTTTGGTTGTTTCCTGCTGGAAGATAGCATCTAACAAACAGGTTGCTTTTTCCTAAAAAGCTTTGCTCTATGTTTCTTCCTCTTATGATTTGTATTTCACAACTAATAGATGAACAATTTTGAGTATTCTCCATGAAGAAAATAGGTTTTTTTCGTTTGATGGGGTTGTCTTGTTTTCGTGAGAGATGGTTTGTTTCACTTAGTTAATGGGGGCATTTATAGTTGGAAAAATTAAAATGCTTCACTTTGGGCAGTGGAAGGAAAGTGGTGTAACTTTACCAGGAAGGAGCAACTAGCTAGCTAGAATAATAATTATCCTTATAAAATATCAGAAAAACAGAAGCACCCACCCAATGAGAATTAGTGCTAATCTCGTAAAGGATTCTTCATGCAGCTAAAGTAAATCATTTGAGGATCATATGAAATATTTGTTTTTGGACTCTTGAAAGGTTAAAAATGTGTGAAACGTCTCTTAGGATAAGCATTGAGGTAGAATGTTTCTTGTAGATGTGGCAACTACTAAGTCTTAATTAGTGCCCCAATTTGACATGTGACTTATATTCATTTTAATACCTTTGGATTATCGTCTGTGTTTCTTTTCTTCTTTCTTTTTCTCCTTATAAAGTCATTTGACTACTGGAGTAGCTGCCTTACGTATCTTCCAATTTTAAGGAAAAGATGGGGTCAGAAAAAGAAAATCTTGGTGGAATGTTCGGAACCCCAAGAAAATCCGTAGTCGCTACAATTTCTGTCATAATTCATGTCTTTCGGGTGAGTACTCTGTGGTGAGCACTGGATAAAAAAAAAGTGCCTTTGTGTGTTAATTAGCATTAACAAAGTGACTTTTTGATTACAAAATAAAAAATTAACTTTTTAAGATAATTTTTATTGTTGAGTGACCATCTAAGCAATTAATTATATAGATTCTTGATAATTTAATTTACATATAATTTTTTGCTTTCGTATACAATTAACTTTGTCATTTATGTTTGATAATGATTTAACTAATTGTAATATGGTATGTCAATTATCATTTCATTGTGTTGCTGAAATTGAAAAAGAGAAGTCAAGGTTCGTATACATTGGTCCGCCCCTGCTTTGAGGAAACTAAAGTTAAACTCGAGAAAATATTCTATCAAAGCCATGAAAATTTATCAAAACTACAAAACGTACAAAGACGTAGTATTTGTTGCAAGAATTTGTGTAGGTCACTGAAAAAATTAATCTAAAAGGCTATGGCGCGTATGCCTTTTAATAGTTTGCATTCTACTCTTATTCTGTAGCATTTGCTGCTGTCAATTTGTAAACTTTATTTACACCACTCCTACGTCATGATTATTGCCAACATTTGCTGCTGTCAAATTGTAAACTTTACTTTCACTATTTGTTACTCATGATTATTGCCAAAAGCTATTCCCGTTCCTCATGTCCCACCTCTAACCTACACTATTCTCACATTCCACCTAATTTGCTACTATTTCTTTTTCTGTTTTCTTTCTTATATTTTGTTGAAGAATAATTGGAAATATGGAGTGATATATAATGTAAGGAGAATCAGCTTTTCCATATTTTATCTATACTCGATAGGTATCTGAGACGCACTTGATGTTGAAGTTAATGGAATTTAGAAAAAGATCTCTTATTTTTCTTTTTCTTTTTTCTAGATTTCTAACGTAATTTTAATTTCTGTTTATGAAGTTTTATAAAGTGATATTACAACATGGGGTCATGGACTAACACAAGATTGTATAATGCAAAGCAGCTGAAGAATATAAGTACACGAGTCATGATATATGGCTATAATTCCATAGTTTCGTACATTATTTACCTTGCATTTTACATGCTTTAATAATAAATTACACTTTATTTGCGCGTAATGGAGTCTATTTTATATGTAGGTGAATTAGAGATGAAAGTAGAACAAAGGGGATACTTAAACATTGAAAGTGTGCTCGAGAACAGTGAAAAGGAGAAAGCTGGCGACGCCGGGCTTGTATGCAGGCGTTAGACCTGGTGAGGCTAGGCAAAGGCCAGCTTAACCAGGCGTTAGACCTGGTGAGGCCAGGCAAAGGCCAGCTTAACCGGTCGTTAGGCTGGCACTGCAAGGCAAAGGCAGTTTAACCGGGCGTTAGCTTGGCGACGCCAGACCTAGGGCGAGGTCCAGTCCGAGTTTTAAAGATTTATTTCGTCTCCTGGTTTGACTGGGACTTGATCTACACGTTTATGTCTTTTCCTACACATATAAATAGACCTCAAAAGCCACTTTGAGGAGTTTTTTGGCGACCGGAGACAAGAACATCATGTGGACAACTTTTGGAGGAGAAAATCATGAGTTCTTCATCCCTTTATTTTTTCTTTGTAATTTGTTTATGCAAAATACTTGAAAAATTATTACTACAAACATGAGTGGCTAAGCACTCTACGTTCTAGGGTTGTGGTTAACATGATTATTAACGTTTATTAATTACATCTTCGTTAATTCGGATTATCATCTTGTGGTTGTTTCTTTTATTCTAGTTTTAATTTGTGAATTGTTGTAGCTACCAATTCACACTACTATCTATGCTATGCTTGGGAAAGCCGTGTTTAGATTAGAGTAGAATTAGAGAGAGCTTGTTTCTGAACCCGTGGCTCGGGGAAAGATTTCGCGGTTAGGATAGAAATATACCTAACATTCTTGCTTAATTAAATACCGTATTATATTCGTTCATGATAGACTTAATACCATAAGAATATAAGATTGATATATTGTGGGCAGACGAGTAGTATTATGAGAACATGCTATTCATATAAACGAACCGGTTAATTAGCAATCATAGATAATCTGGATTAACGAGTGTGATCACTGAACTTAATAGGATTGATAAACCAACCACAACCCTGGAATTTCCATCTCCTCTGAAGTAAAATCTCGTCATACAAAATCGTATTCTTGATAATTTAGTTGTTATTTGTTTAATTTCCGTAATAGTAGATTAATAGAAAAATATCACTCTTAAATACCTTGGACAATTAATTGATTTTAGTTTGCTTAGTTAACGATCAATCTAAATCTTTGTGGGTTCAACATCCGACTTTCGAGTCACTTTATTACTTGACGACCACGTATACTTACGTGTGTGTTTGGTGCCAACAAGTTTTTGGTGCCGTTGCCGGGAACTTAGTTATTGATTGTTTATCTAAGTTAAGCTTTTAATTGATTTCTGTTCAAGTTTGTAATTTTCCTATTTTGTTATTTTTTTATTAGACTTTTACTTTTATCTTTACAGATTTTGCTTATTTTTTCTTTTTGTAAATATTTTTATTTTTATAACAATTTAATTTTTCTCTTAGTGTGTTCATAGTTCTCTCAACATGACATCTGGGGATGAAATATCCAGATGTAAGGTTATTGATGAAGACGCTTGGTTGACAGAAGACTTTTATGGCCCGTCCTTTTGGGCTTGTCATGACCTGAACTATGGGAGGTCTGAATTTGAATATGGGAGTAAGGATTGGTATTGAGACGAATATTCACGATTAAGGAAATATGAGGAACGACGTTATCTTCTAACAAAGTTGGTGAATGACTGGTCGAAGGAGAGAGTTGATCTTGCGCAGGAAATTGATAAGTTTGGCTTGGCTTTGCACAACTTGGATGCAGATTTGAGTGCAAAGGTTGATGCGTTCAACGCCAAACAATTTAATGATGAGTTGTGTGAAACTGAAAAAAATCTTCTAGGCCAAATTGAGGAGCTAAAACGAGAATACTAAGCATTAGATCATATTTTTCTTGAGGATGCCAATGCTGAGATGAGTGGTCTAGATTCATGTGAGGAAGTAGATAATATTATAATTGAAGACTCTAGTCTGTGTACATATGAGGATATAAAGAGTAATACAATTCTAGAGTTAAGGCTTATTGGTCCTCATTCCATACATTTTTCAACATTGTGTTTGGATAATGACATGGAAATCAAGTCATCCGAGCCTTTGAAAGGGCCAATGGACGAGGAACAGGGTGCCTATATTCTTGAATTTGTTGTGCCAAAAAGCAAAAATTACATTCCTCATCTAAAGGTCAAGAGGTATAGAGCGAAAATTTTATTGCTTGGCCTGGTTTTCTTTGTCCACCGAAGGAGCATAGCCACAGACTAGATACCCTATTGGGGGTTCAATTCATAAGTTCTAGATGGAGACAAAAAGTGCTACAAGTCGTGCCGCGACGTTAAATTAGGCGCTTGTTGGGAGGTAACCCATCTTTACTGCTTTCTTTTATTTTTATTTTTATCTTATTATTGTTGTAAGGTTGTTTTGTTTTGTAGGATTATAAGAATAGGAAGAATAGCCATTGGAAGAACGCAAAATCAAGCTAGATGGTGAGAACTAAGTGTGGGGTGCCCGCATAAAGGATCATGCTTGGGGAAAGTCTGAGTACCCCGTGAGCCGCTATTGTTTCAGCCTTTGGACTTTCAGGGAGTTTTTTGTCCACCCTTGTTATTGTTTTACTTTATTTATGCATTGGGGACACTGCACTCTTTTAAGTGTGGGGTGGGAGAAGTCTCTAGATAATTAGTAGTGGGATGTAGAAAAATATTAACTTCTTATTTTTGTTTTCGTAGTTGTGTAGTATTTTAGTAGCAAAAAAAAAAAAAATCAATAAAAAAGGTAGAAAAATTGGACTCTTCCCGACGATAGATCTCCTAGACAGTTTTCTTGAGGGATTTAAGTCTAAAGAAAAAGGACAAAAAGATTTTCTTTGTAGGTAGTGTAGTAATTCCCCCTTGGTTTTTCTTTGTGCCGTGGTTCTTTTCCAAGGATTTTGTTTGAACCGGGTGTAGGTAGTTTTTTTAGGAGTAGGATCCATTGTGGCATGAATTGAATTGAAGCAATATCTCTTGACTTTGTTATGCCTTGAGAATAGTGAGTACTTTGGTTGTGACGCTTAGGCTCAGTTTTTGACTCTAGCATAAGTACCTTAAATTGTATAATTTTAAATTTGCTTAACTGCTTTGGCTAGAGTATCTTGATGAAACCAATCCTGAGTGAGTTATGTGCCATATGTGTGAGAGGTTTGTGTGTTATTCTGTGCATTGCATTTGATGTCTAGAACTTGCCCCGTATGTTTGCAAAGCGAAATAATAGTGTTGTTCAGTCTTGGATGTGATATAGGTATTTCTTTATTGAGCCAGTTATATGATTTTACCCGCCTAATTATTATGTATCGTAGTTAACACCTTTTGAGCCTGTAATCCTATTTCTTTGGCCACACTACAAGCCTTACCCACTTGTTTGAATTAACTATCTATTTGAACCTTTTCACCTTTCATGAGCACTTGAATTGAAATGAAATTTGTAAAAGTTAAAGAGTGGGGTGGTTGGTTTGGCTTTTGAGTAGAACTAAAGAAATAAAGAGAAAGGTGCACTGTTTTTAAAAAATAAGAGCCACTTGAAGTGAAAAAGAAAAAAAAAAGAGGAAAAAATAGTTGTATTGCTGTGGAAAATATTCCTTGATCATGGTGACTCTTGATGTAATTGTGCTTAAAAGAAGTATGGAGTTAATATACATTGATGTGAAGGTGGAGTATGGTTTGACATAAGTAGTGGGTTTGGACGTTAAAGTATATGTATTAAAGTACTTAGGGAGGTGTCGTCACTCGTACATCCAAATGTATCATATCCGACCCGCAGCCTACATTACAACCAATTAAAGTCCTGCTTGATCCTAGACTGAATGAGCTCAATTAGTCGAGTATTACACTATGGGCAAGCCTATGGTGCTTCTTTTGTAGCATATGAATGTTATTTCTGAGAGTGAGTGAATTCTTTCTAACTTGAGTTCCTAATTGTTCTTAAAATTTTATTGTGTGTGGAACTACTCTCTTTTGTTGTGTGAGGGCACTTGATTCATGAAGGAAAGGTAATGTCATTGACCTCTAGGTTAGAGTAAGTGAGTGAGTTGTGAAATAATGCATGGTACTTGTGAGTCAAATCTTGAGGTGAAGATGTTACCCCCTTGTGCTTAGTCTATTTTAAAGATTCTTGGTATAATGAGTTAAGGGGATTGCTTAATAAGTTGTGTCTATAAGTGTAGTTTGACTGCTCGAGGACGAGCAATGTTTAAGTGTGGGGTATTGATGTGTGGCTATAATTCCATAGTTTCGTACATTATTTGCCTTGCATTTTACATACTTTAATGATAAATTACACTTTATTTGCGCGTAATGAAGTCTATTTTATATGTAGGTGAATTAGATATGAAAGTAGAGCAAAATGAATACTTAAACGTTGAAAGTGTGCTCGAGCATAGTGAAAAGGAGAAAGCTGGCGACGCCAGGCTTGTATGCAGGCGTTAAATCTGGCGAGGCCAGGCAAAGGCCAGCTTAACCGGGCGTTAGGCTGGCGACGCCAGGTCTAGGGCGAGGTCCAGTCCGAGTTTTGAAGATTTATTTCGTCTCGTGGTTTGACTGGGACTTGACCTACACATTTAGGTCTTTTCCTACACATATAAATATACCTAAAAATGCTACTTTGAGGAGATTTTTGGCGACCGGAGGCAAGAACATCACGTGGACAACTTTTGGAGGAGAAAATCATAGAGTTCTTCATCCCTTTATCTTTTCTTTGTAATATGTTTATGCAAAATACTTGGAAAATTGTTACTACATACATGAGTGGCTAAGCACTCTACGTTCTAGGATTATGGTTAACATGATTATTAATGTTTATTAATTACATCTTCGTTAATTCGAATTATCATCTTGTGGTTATTTTTTTAATTCTAATTTTAATTTGTGAATTGTTATAGCTACCAATTCACCCTACTATCTATGCTATGCTTGGGAAAATCATGTTTAGATTAGAGAAGAATTAGAGAGAGCTTATTTCTGAACCCGTGGCTCGGGGGAAGATTTCACGGTTAGGATAGAAATATACCTAACAGTCTTGCTTAATTAAATACCGCATTATATTCATTCATGATAGACTCAATACCATAGGAATATAGGATTGATATATTGTGGTTAGGCGAGTAGTATTGTGGGAACATGCTATTCATATAAACGAACCGGTTAATTAGCAACCATAGATAATCTGGATTAACGAGTGTGATCACTGAACTTAATAGGATTGATAAACCAACCACAACCCTGGAATTTCCATCTCCTCTGAAGTAAAATCTCGTCATACAAAATCGCATTCTTGATAATTTAGTTGTTATTTGTTTAATTTCCAAAATAGTAGATTAATAGAAAAATATCACTCTTAAATACCTTGGACAATTAATTGATTTTAGTTTGCTTAGTTAACGATCAATCTAAGTCTCTGTGGGTTCGACATCCGACTTTCGAGTCACTTTATTACTTGACGACCACGTATACTTGCGTGTGTGTTTGGTATCAACAAGTCGTTAAAAAATTAAATATCACTGAACTTATTGCTTAGCAAGTAGTATAAGTACAATCACAAATTTAAGATGTAGTATTTGAGGAATTTTCGAATTTGTAAAAGGTTAAGATCCGAGATTTGCATTGGATGGTTTCAGGACTCGTGGTATTTCTGTATTAATATGGATTCTACATTTCAGTATCAAATAGGTTAAGGAAACAACTTTAGATTCACATAAGGTCTCTTTAGAGCGGGTATCTCCGATGCGGTACTTTTGGGTGTTAAAGAGGGTATACAACGACTTATGGGCCTTAAGACGACGTGGTTTCATGTTAGGATATCTTGTGATGAGGTTTGGTTAAGGATCATGATGTATTGGCAAGGAGAAGTGTTAACTTGAAGGCAATTCGGAAAGAACTCAAAGAAATAGGACAACTTAGTAGTAGGCTAGATCAACATAGTAATAAAATTGATCAGTTCTTTTGGTTCTCTTGGTGTGGTGAGGCTTTACCAGTATTTTGTGGCTATACTGGGTTGAGCGATTTGCGTAACTTGGTTATGTTAGAGGGATTCAGTTCTGATGGCTTGGTATGTGTAGATGGGTTTCGAAGATTTCTCGACGGTTTCGACTACGGCTTGGGACGGATGTTTTCGACAAGTATGAGAAGTATGATGCGCGTTGTGGTCTTCTCTTGGATAGGGTCAAGTGGAAAGTTTCTGGTTGATTGAGTATGTATCCTACTTTTGACTCACAGTTGATAATGGAATTCTTGTGCTATCATATGATGGTATGATAGATTTGCATGTACAAGTTTGTGGTTCAGTATTGAAGGGAAGGTCATGAGTTCTAGACAACATGGACGGTTTCAGATGTTTAGAAGAATGTTGGAACTATCCGGGATCACCTAAGAAGGGTGCGTATTTCAGGAGGTGCACTGTATTTTGACTTGCGGATACTTGACTAGTATTATGATAATCGCCTGGTTGCTCGACTATTGATGTTCAAATTTTTCTATGTGCCACGGAAGAATTATGGAAGTATTTCTCGTGAGATGATTGTGTATGACGGACGTATCAGTCATTTGAGTGGTGGAGTTGGGATCAGACATGGAAAGTCTTGTATTTTAGGGAGTTAAAGACTGGGAAGGTTCTCAGAGGTAGATTGTTCCTTGGTTGTGGATGATGAAGGTATGTTAAGAGATTGACGGCTGATTGTATGTGTTATGGATAGGTTATTATGGAATTTTCAGAGGTTATCTACCTATATTGGGAGGAACAGATTCGATTTGGAGGCCATTGGTAGGCCTAATGATAATGTATATTCTACATCAAGTAGGATTTATTTACTCAACATAACTATTGTTTAGGGGTATGTCATCGGCTAGAGTTGATCTTATTTGTGTTTGATATGTTCCATGTGTTACTCTTCTATGCTACGATGGGTTGTGAGATTTTTCACTACTTACACACATGATACAATTCTGTTTGGGCTTGTGGCGGAATTCGAGCAAGATGGCTCTAGGGGTGTTGAATGGTTGGTTGCGCTTTGGTTATGGTCTTCCTGATTGTGGTATATTGTGCCATCAGTTTCTCCATGGTTATGGTCATGCACTTCACGTGTTCTTTATCGATATGCATATGGTTGTTGATCATGAGCATCATGGCTTGAGGTATTCCATGTTGATTGGTGTTTGGATTAGATCACATATTGCAGCAGAGTTATGTTGGGAAGTGATCCTTTGTGTTTATTTCGTGTGTTTTGGTTCTCCTTAGTATGTTGGGTTCATAGAAGTGCGTTTGTGGTAGTATCTATTGAGCTTGCGGGATGGTTCTCTCATTTTATTCTCTTTCCATCGTTGAGTATATTCGAGTTATTGCTTGTTTGGTGCAACAGATTGCACGGTATGTGGCTCGAGGTGGTTCTAGTGTGGCATGATGGCCGAGCAGCTTGTGCTGGATGAGATGAGGTTATTGGACCTGGAATAAGTGCTATCAGATTTGATTAAAGTATGTTTGGATAAATAACGTCATTAGTCAGCTTAACGTTTGGCAATAGTTCTTATAGAGAGAGAAAGCCCGTCGACTTGTTATTTTGATGAGTGGTTATGAGTTATGTGTGTTTCCTTCATCATTGGTAGTGTACGAAGGTCTAGAATAAGGTTTTGTTTGATATGAGGTTTGTTACCGGTATTGGGTTTGTTATTGAGCAGCTATTTTGGTCAGAAGTTATTGCTATGAGAATCTGAGTTATCTGGTATATCATGCGATTATATCTTGGGTTATGGTTATGGCGTGATACAGCATGTTCATACTTATACAATGTATAGATGCGAGATTCGGATCTTAAGATGGATTTCAAATGTTGGAGGTTTGATTCTAAGGTTTATTGACTTAGGTTGAAGAGAGAATCTTCGGTTGGGTTGTGTTGTCAAACTTACATGATTTGGGGTGACGTGAGAACACCCATGGGTATGTGTGTGGTGAGTTGATTCAGTGTTTTGATGGATTTGGAATGACTCTTAGCACGTTCGAGGATGTATGTATGTTTAAGGTTGGGTAATTTTGAATATTTACATTCTATTTGGTAGTTTGAGCTCTTGAGTAGCTTCATATGATGTATTGCGACTTACGTGCATGGTTGATTTTGGTTTTCGAGTGGTTCGAAATTGATTTGGAAGAATGATTTTCAATGTGGAAGCTTTAAATTAAAAGAGTTTAACAAGTTTTACCTTTATGTATTTGACCTCGAATCAGAGTTTTGATGGTTCCGTTAGGTCCGAATGGTGATTTTAAACTTCGGTGTATGCCCGAATTTGCATTTGGATGTTTCTAGAAGGTTTCGACACTATTTGGCGAAGGTTTGCAATTTGAAAAGTTCATAGGTTTGATTGGGAGTTGACTTCAATATTATCGGGTTCGGATTGTTGTTTCGGAAGTTGGAATATGTTCGTTTTGTCATTTGGGACTTGTGTGCGAAGTTTGGTTGGATTCTGGATTGGTTAGGCTTGAATTGAATGCTTGATTCGAAGTTTGAAATTTATGAACTTAAGAGATTAATCTTAATCGACGATTCGTAGTTTTGATATTATTATATGTGATTTGAGGCCTCGAGTTGTCTATGTTATGTTTTGGGACTTGTTGGCATGTTCGGACGGGGTCTCGAGGGGCTCGAGTGAGTTTCAGGATGATTTCAGATCATTTTTAGGCCCTTTTCAACTGCTAGTTTTTGGCTACACGGGTGTACATTGCGATCACGGAGCTCTGGGCCACGATCATGAAAAGTAAAATGCAATATTGGACATGTGAATCGCATTCGCGTTGGAGAAGAAGAAATTTTTGCTATCACTGAGCTAATTTTGAGAGCTTACATTTTGCAATTTATAAGAAATTTGGAGATAATCCAAAGTGAAAGTTGTAGCCCTTTGTGTTTCGTTTTTTAAAATCAAACTATTTGTTATTTGGAATTTTGTACGAAAAGTTATGGTTGTTATACTATATGATATCTGGGAAGAGTTTAGGAAGGTAATGAAGTTTGTTCATCGGGATCGTGGGACTTCATGACCGCGGTCACGAAGGGTAAAACTGTGCTGGACATTTTTGGAATCTCGATCGTGAGGTTTTTGATAGCAATCGCGAAGAAGAACGACTGGTAGTGCATTAAAACATCCAATTTCGGAATTTTGAGTTCATTTTCTTCTCTTTTTGAGTTTTTGGATCAGAAGTAAGGCAATGTTAGAGGATATAAACACCAAAATCTTGAGGGTAAGTTATTTTATCCTTTTTTTTATTTTATATTTTTTTTCCATTGGATTATTACACCTAAATCAAGGATTTGAAGAGAAGAAATCGGGAGGTTTTGACTTGAACTTAAGAGAAATGAATTTTGGGATTTTGAAGATAAAATTGAGGTCGGATTTGGATGAAACTTATATGGTTAGACTCGTATTCGATTGGGTCGTCGGATTTTTTGAGTTTTGTCGGGTTCCGAGATGCGGGCTCGGGTTGACGGTTTTGTTGACTTTGAGTATTTGATTAAAGATTCGACCTTTATCGCTTAGGTTTGTTTCCTATGGCATTAGTTAATATTTTTGAGTTGCTTTTGGCTAGTTTTGAGTCGTTCGAAGGTTGATTTGTGCGGGATAGTATTTCTAGAGTGTTGTTTGGCTTGCTCGATATTTGGTTTGGCTTGTTCGAGGTACGTAACATATTTGAACTTGGATTTGAGGATAATTATCCTTGAGAACTATGATATTTGAAATGTGTGGGGGTGACGCACGTGCTAGGTGACAGGCGTGTGCGCATGCACCGAGGTATTCATGATTCGGGTAGTTCTTAAGCTTATATATGCCTTATTTTGCTACCATGCTTCTTTGATATCATGTTTTCTCCATTTGTATGACTACGTGAGTTATTGTTCATGCTAGAAATCATGCCTAGGCCACCTACTTTATTGATTGAGACATAATAGGGCTATTTTTGCCATGTTGAGTTATTTGCCTTAGTCGTTGTCATACTGTACAATCATGATAGTTACATTCCATGTTATATCTCTGTCTCTGTTCACTTTTAATATTCTGTCTCACATGTTATTGGTGTCCTTGTACGTGACACGAGTTTGAGTTGTATTTGAGGCATATTGTGATATTTTGTGTTATATAATTGGATTATATTTCTGTGAGACGTGAGCTATTGAGACTTGAGCGGATTGATGACTGATGTGGTCCATAGATCTGTGTAGCGAGTTATGTTGGATCGGGTTGCACGCTGCAATGGATTGATATTGGATCGGGTTGCACGCCACAACAGATTGTTATTTGGATCGGGTTGTACGCCGCAATAGGCCATATCGGCTTATGATTAGCATTTGGGCAGGATCCGCTCCTCCGGAGTCTGACATGCCAGCAGTGGCCGTAGGCACAGTGATATATATATATATATATATATATATATATAT
>AWOL01S0012101.1:27400-47410 GCA_000715115.1 Nicotiana otophora | reverse complement strand
CTATTAGACTATGACCAGACTTGTTTTTTCTGTTATATCGTGTTACATCCATGTTCTCGCTGCTTGTTTGATTATTGGAGTTGTGAATCATGTTAGAAGACATGTTCAGGCTATGTGATTATTTGGTTGAGGCCTAGTGAACTATTTTCGTTGTTTTGAGTTATCAGATTTAACTGTAATTATACACTCAATCATGGTTCTTCATTTGCATATCATATCTCAGTCTCCGTTCATCATTCATCATTACATCGCATGTTATCATTGTTTTTCCATATGTGGAGTTGTTGGGCTGAGTGGTATGAGATTGTGAGCCCTTGAGACATGAGAGGTTGATGACTGAGGTGGGCTGTAGAACTAAGTTGAGAGTGTTATTGTGGATCGGGCTACGCACCGTAGCAGGCCATGTTGGCTTTATTATTATTATGGATCGGGCTGCACATCGCAGCAGGACTTACAGGCTTTTGATTAGTGCTTGGGCAGGATCTGCCCCTCTGGAGTCTGACATAGCAACAGTGAGTGCATGCATAGTGATATATATATATATATACACGTGCTTTGGTGAGGGGTTTTGAGCCAAGCACCCGTACAATGTTATGTAATTGTATGTGTGATGAAGTGGTGCATTTGAGCCAGACACCTTGAGTGTGTGGGAGTGAGTGTACTTGATGATAGCATTATGAAATTATTTACTCGACATGTATATTTGACATGTAGGCATAGAGATATATTTTTCTCAGGCTAGACGGTAATAGGGCATTTGATGACTTAACATGTATATTTGACATATAGACATAGAGATGTATTTTTCTCATGCTAAACAGCAATATGACATTTGATGACTTGACTTGTAGGCATAGAGATGTATTTTCTCATACTAACTGGTAAATGAAAAGTCTTATATGATGTTGTGAATTGGAAAATACAGTTCTTTTTGATAAACTCATGTTTAAATGATTTCATTGGTAAAATTTGGACTTTGACTGTTATACTTAAAAAACATGCCTATTTTTTCGTAACCGTGAACGAGCTGAGCTTAATATCTCTTAAGTTATATATTATCATTATCTTCATTATATCATTAAGAATTGTTATTGTCTATTGGTGTTGGAATCTGACCATCTTCTGAGCTCATCACTGCTTTCAACCTGAGGTTAAGTTTGTTACTATTGAGTACATAGGGTCGGTTGTACTCATACTATACTTCTGCGCCTTGTGTGCAGATCTTGGAGCCGATATTGTTGTGTATGGCGAGAACTGGCATTGAGGATGTACCTACCTTTCGAATATAGTTACCACTTATCCTTGGTAGTTTTAGATTTGTAATATGTTATGTGTATTCCAAATAGATGTTGCATTATATCATACTAGTGATGGTAGGCTAGAAACTCATATTTTAGCCGTACTATTGCACTCTAATTACTGCATTTTACGTTTGTTTGAGGTTAAATGATAGTGAATTACACTTATTACGTGTTTTATGCCTTGTAGGAAATGATTCTGAGCTATTAAGGTTATTTGGAGCGAAATCGAACAAGTTGGAGCTTTAAAGTCTGAGTGGAAGCCCAAAATATTAAGTCGGGATCACGTTCAGGGGTCGAGGACCAGGTCCTGATGTCAAAAAGTGAACAAAACGATTTACTCTGAAAAACCTCACAGCCGCGCCGCGTGGGGCGCCGGGAGGTACGATGTGGCTTCCTGTGCGGGTGTGCAAAATCGTCAGAGTGATTTCCTAGTTCGGCTAGGAAAGAGTAGTTTTGACCGGACTTGTTTCTATATGGTATAAATACACCAAAAATACGATTTGTATAGAATCTTTGACCTACGAAAGATTGGAGAACCAACCAAGGCAACAAGACTCGAGAATTCGTCAAGATTTCAACCTGCAATCGGGGCAATATGGGAGTTTGTATCGAATCTTTAGAATTGATGTTTTCTTTGTTTTTGAACTTTATTGAGATGTCTTGCTCCATGGCTATGTAGTAATTTCCATTAGGGTGTTAACAGATACAGTGTTTTGATAACTTAATTAGGGATTGATTCTTGATAATTGTTAGAATAAATTGATGGAGCTTTAATTTGTATTGTGGAGTTATTTATTATTTTGCTTAATCGAAAGAGGAGTTTGATATTGAATTTCTTCACATCTTACGCTCTAGTTCAAATTTGTGATTCAAATAGGTTATCGAAAGAGCCTTTTGAATTGTTAATCGAACTAGAAAATAGGGAAATATTCGTGCGAAGTTACCCTTTAGATCATAACCATCATTTTATTGTTGCAATTGTTTACCCTGCTTCAATTGGATTAATTACTGAAATTAACATTTAATCGAAAGAGGAACATTAACTTCAAGTGTAATCTGATTATCGGTTGAATTCGTGAGAATCAACCGTATTATAAAGTGAATTAACTTAAGAATTGGATCCCGAGTCAGTTATCTTGCACCTATCTAGTCAAATACCCTTATTCCTCTCATTCATATTTCTTCATTGCTCATCTGCTGTCTTTTGTGATCAATTGTTATTTGCTTAATTTTTAGTAGTTAATTACAATAATAGTCATCAAATCAAGTGTTAATTTTCCTGGATAGTAATCAACTGGAGATTATTCGAACACTGTTTAAATCCAATCCATGTAGAGGCGATAATTAATCTATACTATCTTTGATTAGGAAGCAATAATTTTGTGTTGTGTTTGGCGCTCGTCAAATTTTGGCGTTATTGCCAGAGATTTGCAATCAATAGTGTTTAAAATAGTTTTTAGTACTAATTCAGGAACCAATTCTTACTTTAGTGTATTCACATTTTCTCACTTGTGTGTAAGATGCAGGTTTGATTTTTCTAGTGTATGACTCTAGTACTAAAAGAAGTGATACCCTATGAACTAGAGTTGGAGAAACACATGTGACAACTGAGAAAAGAAAGAGAATTAACAGAAAAATTCTTGGGTCAAACTTCGACTCAAGATACCATGGCAAACAAAGAGAATAATGGAGTAGACTTAGCTGCAAGAGAGGCAGCACACCAAGAAGCTGTACGGATAGCATCTGAAGCAGCCCGGAGAATTGCTGATGAGATTGTAGAATATAATGGGGGTCGAAGATTCAATCTAAACAGACCCTTGGTTGAAGACCAGTTCGAGAATGCAGCACCCAGTCCTGGAAGATCATTGGGTGACTATGCTAGGCCAGTATATTATCAAGGAATGTCAAGTGTCAAACCTCCACCCATTGTAGCAAACAACTTCGAATTGAACCAAGGCTTGCTTCAAACTATCCAAAACAACTGCATTTTCATAGGAAAAGTGAACAAAGATCTTAACACTCACTTGATGGACTTTGAAGAAATCATGAACACATTCTAATATAATGGAGTATCAAAAGATTTAGTCTACTTAAGGGCATTCCCCTTTTCATTGAAAGACTGGCTTCGTAGCTTACCCACAGGTTCAATCAGGACATGGGATGATATGACCATAATATTTCTTGACAAGTACTTCTCAACTGCAAAAACAAGGAAGTTCAGAAGGGAAATCCACAATTTCTGCCAGAAGGAGACAAAAACAGTTTTCGAAGCTTGGGAAAGATTCAAGGAGATAGTCAAAAAGTGTCAGCACAATGGCATTGATTTGTGGATGTAACTCTAAGATTTTTGGGATGGACTGATACCTTCTTCTTGACGAACTCTGAATACTGCATGTGGAGGTCCACTAATGAAGAAAACTCTGGAGGAGGTTGTCTTATCCTTGATGAACTATCTAAGGATGCTAACCAGTAGCCGGCTGCGAGTAATGACAGATGAAAATCAGTTGGGGTTCACCAGGTGGACTCTAATATATCCATGCAAGCCCAACTAGACACTATGGCCAAGGAGATAAGAAAGCTGACAATGGCCAAGGTACAGAGTGAGCCGCAAGCAACATATGACTTTTATGGAATGAGACACCCTAAACATGAGTGTTAAGCATCAGCTGAGGAAGTCAACGCTGTGGGGAACTTTAACAGAGGAAACTACCAAGGTGGGAACAACTATAATGCTATGGGTCAAATACATCCAGGTTTTCGTGAAGTTCACCTACTAGGAGCTTAAACTCATGGGAACAAAATAATCCGAGACCCCAGGGTCAAGGAGCACCAGGTTTTCAGAACCAGTAGAGGCAACAATACTATCCACAACAGTCAAATCAGTCTAGTATGGAAGATCCCATGAAGGCATTCACCAAAATATCAGATGAAAAATTTGAGACTCAGGGCACATCCATCCAAGAGCAGGGCACAACCATCCGAAATTTAGAAAGACAATTGGGATAGATTACAAATTTATTATCTGAGAGAGCTCCTGAAACTTTACCCTCTGACACTGAAAAGAACCCAAAGGAAACCATCAAAGTTGTATCTCTAAGAAGTGGCAAAACATTGGTTGACCAGTGGTGAAAGCAAGACCCGAGGCACTGGAAGAGAAAAAGAGTGAAGAGCAGAAAGGCCAGAATAGTGGGGTACAAAAGAATATTGAAGAAAGTATACATATGCCTGCTCTACCATTCCCTCAAAAGATGAAGCGGAAAAAATTTGACAAATATTTTGGGCGGTTCTTAGAGATGCTCAAACAACTCTATGTGAACATTCCCTTCACATAGGTACTCACTCAGATGCCTGCTTATGCAAAGTTCTTGAAGGAAATCCTGTTTAGTAAGAGAAAATCGGAGGAGACAATAGTGATCAAGCTGAATGCCCACTGTAGTGCCATATTACAAAATAAAATTTCCCAAAAGTGTGAGGACCCAGGAGGCTTCACCATACCATGCTCGTTGAGGAGTGAGAAATTCGAAAAGGCCCTCTGTGATTCTGGTGCGTCTATAAATCTAATGCCTCTGTCTGTATTCAGGAAATTGGAAGGTGAGCTTGGAGTGATCAAATTAATACCAGTGTCCCTACAACTGACTGACCAGACCACCATTTACCTGAGGTAATTATTGAGGATATTCTAGTGTGGGTGGACAAGTTTGTGTTCCCTGTAGACTTTATTGTGGTGGATATGGAGGTGAACAAGGAGGTGCCTCTAATTCTAGGAAGGCCATTTTTCTGTACAGGTAGAGCTATTCTTGATATCTATGAGGGGCAACTTATGCTCAGAGTGGAAAATGAAAAAGTAGTGTTCCAAATAAAGAGGATGATGAAATACCCCAGTGATGAGGTGTCTGCCTACTCGTGCTTCAAGCTAGATGTTTTTGGGGAATTGGCTGAAAAAACAAGTTTTACAAGCTTGTGACGGATACTCTAGAGAGGTGTATTACTCAGTCTAGTATAGTGGAGGATGAAGATCTTGAACTAAACAAAGAGATTGAAGCTCTTGAAACTGAAGATCAATTGGTTGATGCAGAGGAACTAAAAGAGGAGGCTTCTAAGCCTAATGTGGAATTGAAAGTCCTCCCCACTCACTTGAAATATGTTTTTTTTTAAACTAACAATTTTTCTGTGATTATTTCTGCTGACTTGACAGGTACACATGAGCAAAATCTGGTTGATGGCAGGCTATAATCTCAGGTTTTAGTCGCTTATTGCACTCTAATTTACTGTATTTTACTCATTTTGAGTTTTAATTGATAGTGTTTTGCATTTATTGTTTGTTTTATGCCTTGTAGGATTGATTCCGAGCTATTTAGATGTTATGGAATGAATTCGAGTGATTTGGAGCTTTGAAATCTGAGTAAAAGCCAAAGGGATTAATCCGGGATTGTGTTCAGGGGTCGAGGACCAAGTATGGACGTCAAAACGCAAGAAAGATCCGTACTATGAGAAGACCTCACTTCTGCGGCGCATGGGGCGCCGCAACTGTGCAAATCTGTAACGATTTGGCCGGTCATTTTGAGTGTAGTAGCCCCGATCCCCTATTTATTATTTTCCCGTATTTGTTTCTGCTGATGTGACTTGCCAGGAGGTTTTGTTTTTTATTTCGGAGTGTTTTGGGACACTTAGAGCTCCGTTGGGTGATTTTGTACTTAGGAGCGTATCCGGACTATGAATTTGAGGTCTGTAGCTAATTTAGGCTTGAAATGGCGAAAGTCGAATTTTGGGAAGTTTGACCGGGGGTTTACTTTTTGATATCGGGGTTGGTTTCCGATTCCGAAAGTTGGAATAGGTATGTAATGTTGAATATGACTTATTTGCAAAATTTGAGATTAATCGGATAGGGTTTGGTAGGTTTCAGCGTCGTTTGTGGAATTTGAAAGTTTAGAAGTTCTTTAGGCTTGAATCCGGGTGTAATTGGTGTTTTGATGTTGTTTTTAGTGATTCGAAGGCTCGACTAAGTTCGTATGGTATTTTAGGATTGGTTGGTATGTTCGGTTGAGGTCCCGGGGACCTCGGGTGAGTTTCAGATGCTTAACGGATCATTTTTGGACTTGACTTGATAGCTGAAATTCTGGTTGTAGCAGGTTCTGATTTCCTTGTACGCGATCGCAGGGATTCATTCGCTATCATGTAATCTTATTTGGGGTAGAGGTGAGTTTGTTCTACACGATCGCAAAGTTAGGAACGCGATCGCGTATGTGTGCGAAGATGTTCTTCACGAACGCGTGGCTAAGATCGCGTTCACGTAGAAGGTATGAGAGGCAGTGATCCGCGATCGCGTGGGTGATTCTGCGATCGCGTAGGGCAAAAATATAGGGCAGCATAGTTGTGCTTCGCTATCGCGAGGAATGTTCCGCGATCGCGATGAAGGATATCTGGGCAGGCAGTATTAATTTCAAAAACGAGGGTTTGAACCCATTTTTGCATATTTTGAGCCAAAGAACACGAAATTGGGCGATTCTTGAAGGGATTTTCTTGGAGTTGATTGGGGTAAATGATTCTTACTTGGTTTTGGTTAAATCCCATGATTTCATCTTTAATTTTATCATCTAATTTGTGATTTGGGGTGAGAAATTGGGGAAAAAGAGGAAGAACTCTTGAGTTGGGATTTTGAGGTTTTGAATGAGATTTTGTTATCGGATTTGAGTAAATTTGGTATGGTTAGACTCGTGAGTGAATGGGATTTTGGGTCTTGTGACTTTTGTCGGATTTCGAGATGTGGGCCCGGGAGTAGGGTTCGGGCCAATTTCGGATTTTTGGCTATAATTTAGTACTTTTCTTGTGGAATTGATCCCTTTAGCCTATACTGATTGTATTGTTCTACTTGTGGCTAGATTCGGGACGTTTGGAGACCGATTTGAGAGGCAAAGGCATTTCTGAGTAGAGATTTGCTCGGTTTGAGGTAAGTAACAGTCTTAAATCTAGGTTTGAGTGTATGAAACCCCGAGAATTGATATGGTGTGAGTGTTTGGAGGTGACACACATGCTAGGTGATGGGCGTGTGAGTGTGCACCGCGAGGGATTATGACTTGGTCCATCCCGTGAGACTGTAAAGTCGAATAGCCATTGTTATTACTTGTTTTTCCTTCTCTTTGAGCAATTGAGTGCCTTTCATGTTAGAAACCATGCCATATGATATCACTGTTAAGACCCGCATCGGTCGTATACTCGTTGAATTGACTACTAATTGTTGTCTTGTACCCAGTCACAGTCTTACTTTTGTGTTACATCTCTATTCCCTCTCGGTTCTTGTTGATACTAGTTGTATTCTCTATTTGGGATGATTATTATGATATTATGTGAGCCCGAGGGGCTGGAGAGGTTAGTGACTGAGATAGGGCCTGGGTGCCGAGTTGTGAGCTATGTGAGGTTATATGGATCGGGTTACACGCCGCAACGAGCTTTATGGGTATTTATGGATTGTGGACCGGGTTGCTCGCCGCGACGAGCCTTATGGCTATTTATATGATTGGGTCCGGCTGCACGCCGCAGCGATATAGCGCTTGGGCTGAAAGGAGCCCCTTCGGAGTCTGCACACCCCTAGTGAGCGCAGGTACCTATTGAGAGTGTGTATTGAGGGCTGAGAGCCGAGAGTATGAGTTGTTGAGATGAGTTGAGTGACTGTTGCCTTAAGAGGCTGTACTTGTTTTTATTTATTGTTGCACTTAGTTTTTGTCTGTTGTTTTGGTGAAATTTCTGGAAGATTCATATCTGTTTTACTTGAGTTCAAACTGATTTGACTTACACCACCGGAATTGAGAACATGTTCACTCTTTACTGAAAACTTTTGAAATGAACTGTATTTTTATAGCTCGTCATTGCTTCTCAGTTCCTTATTTAATTCTTTTACTTGCTGAGTTGGTTGTACTCATGCTACACCCTGCACTTCATGTGCAGATCCAGGTGTGTACGGTTCTGGCGGTCATTGAGTTCGTGCGCGGGCTGATTATCAGAGACTCACGAGGTAGCTACCGACATTCGCAGTCCTTGTTTCTCCTTTCTTATTATCTTTTCTCTCTTGTATTGGCATTTGGCACAGACTGTAATAGACTCTGTTTCTAGATTGGTTGTTAGATGCTCGTGACTTAGTGACACCCCGATGTCAGGCTAGTTTTTCCGCACTTATGTATTAATTGGGTTTTACCCCCGTGTTATGAAAAACTCTGGTTATTTTAAATGTCTTAATTCATTTCTGTTAAATTTTGAAAGTGTTTTGGAATGGTTGGCTTGCCTAGTACCACGATAGGTACCATCACGACGGGTTAGGTTTTGGGTCATGACAAGTTGGTATCAGAGCCTAGGTTACATAGGTATCACGAGTCATGAGCAGGTTTAGCAGAGTCTTACGGATCGGTACGGAGACGTCCGTACTTATCTTCGAGAGGCTGCAGAACCCTTAGGAAACTTCGATTCTGATCGCGTGTACCAGTCTTACTCAGGCGGTCTCTTTTCTGGCCGCAGCAGCCATATTTTAGGCTGGGGGAAGTGCTCAGACTCCCGCTGCCCGCCGCCAGAGAAGGTGGTACAGGGATTCTAGACACCGGGGTCACCACCATCCCAACCGGTTGTAGCTTCTCAGGACTATGTGGTTCCTGCTATGCCTGAGGATGGGCATCATAGATTGGAGAGGTTTGGGAGACTCCAGCCTCCATCTTTCAGTGGTACCAAAGGAGAGGATGTACAGGGTTTCTTGGACAGGTGTCCGAGGATACTCCGTACAATAGGTTTTCTAGAGGCTAGTGGGGTCTCGTTCACTACTTTTCAGTTCTCTGGGGCTACCTTCAGTTGGTGGGAGGCTTATGAGAGGCGTAGGCCGGTCGGCGCAGCACCCCTTACATGGCAGTAGTTCTCCGAGCGATTCCTGGAGAAGTTCGTGCCACAGTCCCGCAGAGAGGAGCTTCTCAAGCAGTTCAAGCATCTTCGTTAGGGTGATATGTCTGTGACGCAGTGTGAGACGTGATTCTTAGAGTTGGCCCATCATGCTATCTAGTTGGTTCCCACAGACAGGGAGAGGATCATGAGGTTTATAGATGGCCTCACTTTTCAGTTGCGATTGCTTATGACCAGAGAGATAGTGTCTGGTGCTACTTTTGATGATATTGTCGACATTGCGCTTTAGATTGAGATGGTTCACAGTCAGGAGATGGTTGAGAGGGAGGCCAAGAGGCCTCGTGAGCAGGGTGGATTTAGCGGTGTTCCTTCTGAGGTAGTTCCACCACGGTAGGAGTCATCCTTTCAGACATGCTCAGACGGCTCGCTCGGTCCACCGTGGTGCATTATCTGGCCCTGGTTCACACAGTTATCAACAGGTCCATTCATCTCTCAGTGCCCTCCCAACTCAGAGTTCGTCCCGTGCTCCATCGGGTTAGGGCTCGTCTATGCCGGGTCCTTCTACCAGTCATCCCGGTGCTCGGGGCTCCCTTCAGTCCCCAGCAACAAAACCGGGGAGTTTCTATGGGTGTGAAGAGTTTGGCCACATCAGGAGACATTGTCCCCTCCTTACGGGAGGTCCGCCTCAGCAGAGGAGCCAGTCTACGACATCAGCACCAGTCTCTTCACCACCCGCTCAGCCAGCTCGGGGTGGAGCCTAGTTAGTTAGGGGTCTCCCGAGAGGGGGAGGCAGATCAGGGGGTGGCCAGACCCGTTTCTATGCCAGACCAGATGCCATTGCTTCAAATGCTGTGATTACAGGTATTGTCTCAGTTTTCCACAGAGATTCCTTTGTATTATTTGACCCTGGTTCCACTTATTCATATGTTTCCTCGTATTTCGCTCATTTTCTAGATATGTCTCGTGAGTCTTTAATTTCATCTATTCATGTATCTACTCATGTGGGCGATACTATTATTGTGGATCGCGTATATCGGCCATTTGTGTTGAATATTGGGGGTCTAGAGACCAGAATGGTTCTTTTGCTGCTCAGTATGGTCGATTTTGATGTGATATTGGGTATGGATTGGTTGTCTCCATGTCATGCTGTTCTAGATTGTCACGCTAAGACTGTGATGTTAGAAATGCCGGGGTTGCCAAGAGTTGAGTGGAGCAGTTCTATAGACTATGTTCCCAGTAGAGTGATTTCATACTTGAAGGCTCAGCGGTTGGTTGAGAAGGGTTATCTATCTTATCTGGCCTTTGTGAGGGATGTTAGTGCAGAGGCCCCTGCTATTGATTCTATTCCGGTGGTGCGAGATTTCCCGGATGTGTTTCCTGCAGACCTGCCGGGCATGCCGCCCGACAAAAATATTGATTTCGGTATTGATTTGGTGCCAGGTACTCAGCCCATTTCTATTCCACCGTATCGTATGGCACCGGCTGAGTTGAAGGAATTGAAGGAGCAGCTTCAGAAACTCCTTGATAAGGGGTTTATTCGGCCTAGCATGTCACCTTGGGGTGCACCAGTTCTATTTGTGAAGAACAAGGATGGTACTATGAGAATGTGCATTGATTACAGATAGTTGAACAAGGTCACAATCAAGAACAAGTATCCTTTGCCGCGTATTGATGATTTGTTTGACCAGCTTCAGGGAGCGATGGTGTTCTCCAAGATTGATTTGAGGTCAGGGTATCACCAGCTGAAGATTCGAGACTCAGTCATTCTTAAGACAACTTTCAGGACCCGATATGGTCATTATGAGTTCCTTGTGATGTCTTTTGGGCTGACCAACGCCCCAACATCGTTTATGCATCTGATGAACATTATGTTTCAGTTGTATTTGGACTCGTTCGTCATTATATTCATTGATGATATCCTGGTGTACTCTCGTAGCCAGGAAGAGTATGCCCAACATCTAAGGATTGTGTTACAACGATTGAGGGAGGAGAAGCTTAATGCAAAGTTCTCCAAGTGTGAGTTTTGGCTCAGTTCAGTGGCATTCTTGGGGCACGTGGTGTCCAGTGAGGGTATTCAGGTGGATCCGAAGAAGATAGAGGCGGTGCAGAGTTGGTCCATACCGTCCTCAGCCACGAAGATTAGGAGTTTTCTTGGTTTGGCGGGATATTACCGTCATTTTATGGAGGTTTTTTCATCTATTGCATTGCCCTTAACCAAAGTGACCCAAAAGAGTGCCCCATTCAGATGGTCAGATGAGTGCAAGGAGAGCTTTCAGACACTCAAGACCGCCTTGACCATGACTCCAATTCTAGTTCTGCCATCAGCTTTTGGTTCCTATACAGTGTATTGTGATGCCTCGCGGATAGGTATTGGATATGTTCTGATGCAGGAGGGTAGAGTAATTGCTTATGCTTCGCGCCAGTTGAAGACCCATGAGAAGAACTATCCTGTCCATGACCTTGAGTTAGCAGCTATTGTTCATGCCTTGAATATTTAGCGGCACTACTTATAGGGGTCCATTGTGAGATTTACATTGATCATCGGAGTTTGCAGCATCTGTTCAAACAGAAGGATCTTAACTTGCGTCAGCGGAGGTGGTTGGAGCTTCTTAAGGACTATGATATCACCATTTTGTACCATCCCAGGAAGGCCAATGTGGTGGCCGATGCCTTGAGTTGCTGAGCGAAGAGTTTGGGGAGCTTAGCATATTTTCCAGCAACAGAGAGGCCATTGGCATTGGATGTTCAGGCCTTAGCCAGCCAATTTGTTAGATTGGATGTTTCTAAGCCGAGTCGAGTATTGGCTTTTCTGGTCTCTCGGTCTTCTCTTTATGATCGTATCAGGGAGCGCAGTATGATGACCCTCATCTACTTGTCCTTAAGGACACGGTCCAGCACGGTGATGCTGAGAATGTCACTATTGGGGATGATGGTGCATTGAGGATGCATGGCTGGCTATGTGTGCCCAATGTAGATGGTTTGCGTGAGCTGATTCTCTAGGAGGCTCACAGTTTATGGTATTCTATTCATCCGGGTGTCGCGAAGATGTATCAGGACTTGAGGCAGCATTACTGGTGGAGAAGGATGACTAAGGACATAGTGGAGTATGTAGCTCGGTGTCTAAATTGCCAGCAGGTGAAGTATGAGCATCATCGACCAGGTGGGTTGCTCTAGAAGTGAGAGATTCCGGAGTAGAAATGGGAGCGGATCACTATGGATTTCGTTGTTGGGCTTCCACGGACTCAGCAAAAGTTTGATGCAGTTTGGGTGATTGTGGACCGGCTGACCAAATCAGCTCATTTCATTCCTGTGATGACTACCTATTCTTCTGAGCAGCTGTCTTGGGTGTATATCCGCGAGATCGTCAGGCTTCATGGTGTACCGGTAACTATCATCTCTGAACGGGGTACGCAGTTTACATCATGGTTCTGGAGGGCCGTGCAACATGATTTGGGTACTCGAGTGGAGTTGAGCTCAGAAGGATGGATAGTTCCAACGCACTATTCATACATTAGAGGATATGCCCCGTGAGTGTGTGATGGAGTTTGGGGGTTCGTGGGATTAGTTCTTGCCACTAGCGGAGTTTGCTTACAACAACATTTATCGGGCGAGCATCCAGATGGCGCCGTATGAGGCTCTGTATGGTAGGCGGTGTAGGTCTCTAATGGGTTGGTTCGAACCGGGCGAGGCGAGATTATTGGGTACGTAATTGGTTCAGGATTCTCTGGAGAAGGTTAGGGTGATTCAGGATAGACTACGCACAGCCTAGTCCAGACAGAAGAGTTATGCAGATCGGAAGGTTCGCGATATTGCATTCATGGTTGGAGAGCAGGTCTTGCTCCGGGTGTCACCCATGAAGGGTGTTATGAGGTTCGAAAAGAAGGGCAATCTGAGACCGATGCTTATTGGTCCATTTGAGGTATTGTGACGTGTTGGGGAGGTTACTTACGAGCTTGCCTTGCCTCCCAGTCTAGTAGGAGTTCATCCAGTATTCCATGTTTCTATGCTCCGGAAGTATCACGGCGATCCATCTCACGTGTTGGATTTCCATTCAGTCCAGTTGGACAAGGATTTATCTTATAATGAGGAGCCGTTAGTGATCTAAGATAGGCAGGTTCGGAAGTTGAGGTCAAAGGACATAGCTTCAGTGAAGGTGCAGTGGAGAGGTCAGCCGGTCGAGGAGGCGACTTGGGAGACCGAGCATGATATGCGCAGCCGTTATCCTCATCTTTTCACCACTTCAGGTATGTCTCTATGCTCGTTCGAGGACGAACGATTGTTTTAAGAGAGGGAGGATGTAACGACCTGGCCGGTCGTTTTGAGTGTAGTAGCCCCGATCCCCTATTTACTATTTTCCCCGTATCTGTTTCTGCTTATGTGACTTGCCGGGAGGTCTTGTTTTTGATTTAGGAGTGTTTTGGGACACTTAGTCCCTAAAACGGAAGCTTAAGTCTTGGGATTTTGACTGTAGTCGAAAGTGTGTGAAGACGACTCCGGAATGGAGTTTCCTTGGTTCCATTAGCTCTGTTGGGTGATTTTGGACTTAGGAGCATGTCCGGACTGTGAATTTGAGGTCCGAACTTCGAAAGTTTGACCTGGGGGTTGACTTTTTAATATCGGGGTCGGATTCCAATTTCGGAAGTTGAAATAGGTCCGTAATGTTGAATATGACTTGTGGGAAAAATTTGAGGTCAATCAGACGGGGTTTGGTAGGTTTCGGCGTCGTTTGTGGAATTTGAAAGTTTAGAAGTTCTTTAGGCTTGAATCCGGTTGTAATTGGTGTTTTGATGTTGTTTTGAGTGATTTGAAGGCTCGACTAAGATTTTATGGTATTTTAGGATTGGTTGTATGTTCGGTTGAGGTCTCGGGGACCTCGGGTGAGTTTCGGATGCTTAACGGATCAATTTTGGACTTGGATTGATAGCTGAAATTCTGGTTACAGCAAGTTCTAGTTTCCTTGTACGCGATTGCAGGGATTCATTCGCGATCGCGTAAGCTTATTTGGGGCAGAGGTGAGTTTGTTCTACGCGATCGTAGAGTTAGGAACACGATCGCGTATGTGTGCGAAGATGTGATTCGCAAACGCGCAGCTAAGGTCGCGTTCGCGTAGAAGGATTTGAGCAGGAGGGGAGGTGTGGCCAATGCTCTAAGCGATCGCGTGAGGCACGATGCGATCGCGTAGGTATTAGAGGCAGTGATCCGCGATTGCGTGGGTGATTCCGCGTTCGCGTAGGGTAAAAATATGGGGCAACATAGTTGTGCTTCGCGGTTGCAAGGAATGTTCCGCGATCGCGATGAAGGATATCTGGGCAGGCAGTATTAATTTCCAAAACGAAGGTTTGAACCCATTTTTGCATATTTTGAGCTAGAGAACACGGAATTGGGCAAGTTTTGAAGGGATTTTCGTGGAGTTGATTGGGGCAAGTGATTCTTACTTAGTTTTGGTTAAATCCTGATTTCATCTTTAATTTTATCATCTAATTTGTGATTTGGGGTGAGAAATTGGGGAAAAAGAGGAAGAACTCTCGAGTTGAGATTTTGAGGTTTTGAATGGGATTTTGTTATCGGATTTGAGTAAATTTGGTATGGTTAGACTCGTGAGTGAATGGGCTTTCGGGTCTTGTGACTTTTGTCGGATTTCGAGACGTGGGCCCGGGAGTAGGGTTCGGGCCAATTTTGGATTTTTGGCTATAATTTAGTACTTTTCTTGTGGAATTGATCCCTTTAGCCTATACTGATTGTATTGTTCTACTTGTGGCTAGATTGGGTCGGGCTGCACGCCGCAGCGATATAGCGCTTGGGCTGAAAGGAGCCCCTCTGGAGTCTGGACACTCACTGGACAGGTAGCTATTGAGAGTGTGTATTGAGGGCTGAGAGCCGAGAGTATGAGTTGTTGAGATGAGTTGAGTGACTGTTGCCTTGAGAGGCTATACTTGTTTTTATTTATTGTTGCACTTAGTTGTTATCTGTTATTGTGTTGAAATTTTTGGAAGATTCATATCTGTTTTACTTGAGTTCGAACTGATTTGACTTACACCACCGGAATTGAGAGCATGTTCACTCTTTACTGAAAACTTTTGAAATGAACTGTATTTTTATAGCTCGTCACTGCTTCTCAGTTCCTTATCTAATTCTGTTAGTTGTTGAGTTAGTTTTACTAATACTACACCCTGCACTTCATATGTAGATCTAGGTGTGTACGGTTCCGGTGGTCGCTGAGTTCGTGTGCGGGCTGATTATCGGAGACTCACGAGGTAGCTGCCGACGTTCGCAGTCCTTGTTTCTCCTTTCTTATTATCTTTTCTCTCTTGTATTGGCATTTGGCACAGACTGTAGTAGACTCTGTTTCTAAATTGGTTGTTAGATGCTCGTGACTTAGTGACACCCCAATGTCGGGCTATTTTTTTCCGCACTTATGTATTAATTGGGTTTTACCCTCGTGTTATGAAAAACTCCGGTTATTTTAAATGTCTTAATTCATTTCTGTTAAATTTTGAAAGTGTTTTGGAAAGGTCGTCTTGCCTAGTACTACGATAGGCACCATCACAACGGGTTAGGTTTTGGGTCGTGACAAAATCTCTGCTGCCTATCAGAACCAACTTCTCTGGATTTCCCCACTAATTCCCCGCGTAGCGCGTCTCCCCATGCGACGCGCCTGTGTAATGTTTACAGAGTAATTTTCTTATTTCGGCTAGGAGAACATGATTCCGTCTGGGCCCGACCCTACTTGGTATAAATACATGAAAAAATATTATTTTCTGGTCTTTTGACACATATTCGACCTAAGGAGGCTAAAGAGAAGTTGGAAGAGCAAAAGCACAAGGATTTCATCATTCCTTCCTCACTCAAGACAAGAGTTTGGATGAATTTATATTTTCCTATAATTTAACTTTATTTGTGATGAATTGCTCCATATCTATGGAGTAGTTCTCTTTAGGGTTTGATGGATTTGGTGTATTGATGATTGTTTGTGGATTATAACTCTAGTTTTATGTATTGAAGCATTTTTGGATGATTTCATTGTTGCGTCTATATTCACTTATTCATCTAATCGATAGAGGCATAACTTGTGATATCTTTGCATTATCTTGTTGGTTGAGTTCATTAATTCTTCTTAGTAATCGAAAGAGGCTAGTTGAATTATTGATTAAATCTAGTTAGGAGGGTAATCGAGAGAGGTTCTCCTAAAGACCAATCCACTACACATTCTTGCATATCTTCGCGTGCTTAAATTGGTTCATTTTGTGAGGTTAAGACTTAATCGTGAGAGGAGTGTTTGCCAAACGTTTGAGCTAATTATTGAGTGAATTCGAGAGACTCACTTAAACATTAAAAGTGAATTTTCTAGAGTTAGATCCCAAACAATTATTTTGCACCTATCCTATCAACCCCTATTTTCTCCCATTGATAACTTCTTTGCGTGTTCCTTATTGCGATAGTCATTAGTCAATAGCTTTAGATTCTTAGTTAATTATAGTTATTAATCATATAAATCTCAATTGTTGATTCTCCTGGATAGCAATCAAGCTAGAAACTATAAAAATACTATTTAACTCCAATCTCTGTGGATACGATATTATACTATACTATTTTTGACTAGCGAGCAAAATTTAAGTGTGTGTTTCGAGCTCATCACTGGTGGAGTTGGTGAAAAAGCACAAGAAGGCCATTGACTGAAGTATAGCTGATATTCAAGGAATCAGTCCAGCCATTTGCATGTACAAAATTTTGTTGGAAGAAAATAGGAAGCCAGTGGTGCAGCCCCAACGCAAGTTGAACAAAAATTTGGAAAAGGTAGTGCACAAGCAGATCATCAAATTGCTAGATGCGGGAGTGATATTACCCATCTATGATAGTCAGTAGATTAGTCCAGTGCAAGTTGTTCCTAAGAAGGGGGGCGTGACAGTGGTGAAGAACGAAGCCAATGAATTGATCCCCACAAGAACCGTCACTGGGTGGAGAATGTGCATTGATTATAGAAGGTTGAATGATGCAACAAGGAAGGCCTACTTCCCACTTCCCTTTATTGATCAAATGCTCAATAAAGTGGCTGGACATGGATGCTACTGCTTCTTGGATGGGTACTCAGGCTACAATCATATACCCATTGCCCCAGAAGATGTTGAAAAGACCACATCCACTTGCCCGTCAGGTATTTTTGCTTACAGGAGGATGCCATTTGGGTTGTGTAATGCACCTGCCACTTTTCAGAGGTGCATGATGTCTATATTCTCTGATTTAAATGGGAAGTGTCTAGAAGAATTCAGGGATTATTGCACCCTCTTTGGTGATGACTTTGAGGAAAGCTTGAAGAATTTAGAGCTCGTGCTTGAACATTGTGAAGCCACTCACTTGGTTCTTAACTGGGAGAAATGCCACTTTATGGTGAAAGAAGGAATTGTCCTAGTCCATAAGGTGAGTGCACACGACATTGAAATTGATAGAGCTAAGGTTGATGTAATTGCTAGGATCCCTCCACCGACTTCTGTGAAAAGCATAAGGAGTTTCTTAGAGCATGCTGGATTCTATAGGAGGTTCATCAAAAACTTTTCCAGCATGACCAGCCTTTGACTGCATTGCTAGCGAAAGATGTCAAGTTTATTTTTACTGTGGAGTGCTTAAGAGCATTCGAATTGATAAAGGAGAAGCTTGTGAGTGCTCCTATTATGGTGACACCTTATTGGAGCCAGCCATTTGAGATAATATGTGATTCCAGTGATGTAGCTGTGGGGGCAGTTCTGGGGCAAAGAAAAGATAGATGTTTAGGCCCATATACTATGCAAGCAGGACATTGAATGATTCTCAAGTCAACTATGCCACTAGTGAGAAAAAGTTCTTTGTTGTGGTCTTTGCTTTTGACAAGTTTAGATCATACCTGGTGGGGAGTAAAGTGATTGTACACACTGATCACTAAGCCTTAAAATACCTATTGAGTAAGAATGAGTCCAAGCCACGTCTGATGCGGTGGGTGTTGTTGCTCCAAGAGTTTGACTAGGAGATCAAAGATATAAAGAGCACAGAAAATCAAGTTGCGGATCATCTATCTCGACTTGAGAGACCTCCGGCTAAAACAATTGACATAAGGGAAGAGTTCCCTGATGAGCATATTTTCTCCATTGTTGCGGCCTCCAAAAGACCTCCTTGGTATGCTTATGTAGAAAACTTTTTGGTTAGTGGATGGTTGCCTCGTGACCTCTCTCGTGATCAAAGAAAGAAGCTTCAAGGTGAGGTAAAATGTTATTTTTGGAATGACCATTTCTTGTTAAAACTGAGTGCAGATGGTGTGATTTGAAGGTGTGTGCTTAAAAGGATATGGAAATCATTCTTTTTCATTACCATGATGGAGCAGCTGGAGGACACTACGGTGGAAATCGCACTGCAGCAAAGGACATGGGAGATGGTTTCTATTGGCCTACTTTGTACAAAGACGCACGGACATATGTAGCTGCATGTGACAAGTGTCAAAGGGCAGGTAACATTAGCAAGAGGGATGAGATGCCACTAAACTCCATTCTGGTATGTGAAATTTTTTGACGTTTGGGGCATTGACTTCTTGGGCCCGTTCCCATCGTCTCATTCATATAAGTATATCTTTGTAGATGTTGACTACGTCTCTAAATGGGTTGAAGCAATGCCTACTAGGACCAATGATGCTCGGGCGGTGTGTGAATTCTTACGGAAAAACATCTTTACGCCCTTTAGGACACCTCAAGTGATTATCAGTGGCAATGGGTCGCACTTTGTGAACAAGCAGTTCACTACATTGTTGTCTAAGTATGGGGTCACACACAAAATAGGAACCCCATACCATGCCCAAACTAGTGGGCAAGTTGAAGTGTCTAACTATGAACTTAAACGAATTCTTGAAAAGACGATTAGTGCTTCTCGTAAGGATTAATCTGTAAAGTTGGATGAAGCTCTATGTGCGTATAAATTGCATTCAGAATAACCATAGGGACTTCACCATTCAAACTAGTGTATGGAAAATTATGTCACCTACCTGTTGATGTAGAACATAGAGCTTATTGGGCAATTAAGATACTTAATTTTGATCTTTTCCTTGCAGGTGAACACAAGTTGGCGCAAATGAACGAATTGGAGGAGTTTAGACTGAACGCGTATGAAAATGCAAACATTTTTAAGGAAAAGACAAAAAGGTGGCATGATCGTCTGATTAAGTCAAAGGAATTTCATGAAGGGGACAAAGTCTTACTGCACAATAGTAGACTTAGGTTGTTCCCCAGAAAATTCAAATCAAGATAGACAAGTCGGTATGTGGTGAAACATGTCTCACCGTATGGCGCCATTGAAATTTAAGATGAAGAAGGGAATGAAAGCTTTAAGGTGAATGGGTACAAGTTGAAACCGTACCTTGTTGGAGAATTTGACAAGCAATCCTATAGCATCATGATCAAATGAGCCTAAGTGACGGAGTCAAGCTGACGACTATAACTCAAAACTATTTCTAACCCTTTTTCTTGCTTTTGTACAATAGTTAGATAATTATAGTGTAGGATTATTAAAGTTTAGAAATTTTGGTACTTGTTTGGACAGGTATAAGCATGAATTGAATATAAAATAAGTACATAATAGAGTCAGAGTAAAAACCGTAGGCTAAAACGCAAAAATCGCCGGAGCTCTGAGAAATTTGGCCTAGTGCGTCGCATCGGGCGCCGCGCTAGGAAAAAGGCTCGACTCTGAAAAAAAAGAACTCTTTGTATTTCTCCACTTCCGCGCCGTAATGAGGCGCCGCGCCCAGCGACGCGGCAGTGTCAAATTTTGGCAGTTAATATTTTTTTTAAAAAAAAAACAAACTACTCTAACCCCCCCCCCC